>SJYQ01000566.1:3488-19278 GCA_006410935.1 Redunca redunca
CAGTCTTATGAAGTCACTGCTTTTTTCCTGGGTCCTGGTGTGCATGAGACCTTGTGTGTGCCTTCCAAGAGTAGAGTTTCTAATTCTTCCAGCACTGTGGAATTGCTGTGATCAAAACTTGCTGGCCTTCAAAGCCAGATTCTCTGGAGGCTCTTCCTCCCATTGCCAGACCCCCCAGGTCCATCTAGTCAAAGCTGTGGTTCTTCCAGTAGTCATATATGGATGTAAGAGCTGAACAATTAAAAAGGCTGAGAGCTGAAGAACAGATGGCTTTGCATTGCAGTCCTGGAGTAGACTCCTGAGAGTTCCTTGGACTGCAAGGAAATCAAACTAGTCAATCCTAAAGGAAATCAGTCCTGAATATTCATTGGAAGTTTGATGCTGAAGCTCCAATACTTTGGCCACCTAGTGCGAAGAGCCGATTCATTGGAAAAGATCCTGATGCTGGGAAAGATTGATGGCAGGAGGAGAAGGGGACGACAGAGGACACGATGACTGGATGGCATCGCTGACTCAATGGATAGGAGTTTGAGTAAACTCTGGGAGGCGGTGAAGGACAGGGAAGACTGGCATGCTGTAGTCCATGGGGTTGCAGAGTTGGACACAACTGAGCAACTGAACAGCAACTACAATGGGCTGGGGAGACTGACGTAGGGCTCAGAACTGTCACGCCTTGGGGAGAAATTCTGCAATATAATTATTTTCCAGTTTGTGGGTTGCCTGCCTGATGAGTATGGGGTTTGATTTTATAGCAGTTGCACCCCTCCTACTATCTCACTGTGGCTTCGTCTTTGTCTCTGGATGTAGGGTATCTTTTTTTGGTAGGTTCCAGGGGTTGTTTTTGTCGGTGGTTGTTCAGCAATTAGTTGTGATTTTGATGTTTTTGTAAGAAGTGAGTTCACGTCCTTCTACTCCATTTTGTCTCCGTCTTGCAACTTTAATTATTGCCAAACACCGGGAGTCAGCCAGGGTCACGCAGCTGGTCAGTGGTAGAGCCAGGATTCTAATGCAGGCAGTTGGCTCTAGACTTAATGCTGCTCTTCCCCACAGTGCCCCTACTGCCCCTATGTCTCTGGGCCTCCTATAACAAAAAGTGAAATGTGAGCTGCTCGCAGTCTAACAAAGTTAATATCCACTCTGTGTATGTTAACAAATTAATTAATGGGGGAAAAGAAACAATCTCTTGGTACCCATTTATGGCAGGCCAGAATTGGAATAACTGATACATTTCAGACCCACTTGAGTTGAGGTACCTCAGCTTTTACAGTGGAAGCAGGTTAGGCGCTTCTCAAGAGAACTCCCAGTGCTTGAGCTCTTTGGGAATGAGGGCACCACTTCCTTTCTTCCTTTCTTCAATCCTGGGGAACCAATTAGAAGTACTACTTCCGCTAACTTCATGCTGACCTCAAGGAGGTTGACAGGCACGATAAACACGACCCCTGTCTTCAAAGAACTTATTTTTGAATGGATGTCAAAGCTATATCAAGAAAAAAATGTCATCTGATGACCCTTCAGTAAGCTATGGTGCCCTCTTCAATAGCTGCACAAAATGTGGAGTATATTCTGTGTCCAGACTTGGTCACTCTTCCCATGATTCTTGCTGGTTCAGCT
The DNA here is from genome assembly GCA_006410935.1 of Redunca redunca. Classification (NCBI taxonomy): domain Eukaryota; kingdom Metazoa; phylum Chordata; class Mammalia; order Artiodactyla; family Bovidae; genus Redunca; species Redunca redunca. Next base: position 5,100 of record SJYQ01000566.1, read on the forward strand.
TGGAATATTTAACATGAAATCACCACTGCAATGCGGGGCCCTCATAGGTGAATTTTAAGTTTTAGTACTTCTTCATTTTCACTTTTGAGAATAGCTGTGTGTACATGGAGAAGGCAATGGCACCCCACTCCAGTACTCTTGCCTAGAAAATCCCATGGACAGAGGAGCCTGGTAGGCTGCAGTCCGTGGGGTTGCTAAGAGCTGGACATGACTGAACGACTTCACTTTCACGCATTGGAGAAGGAAATGGCAACCCACTCCAGTGTTCTTGCTTGGAGAATCCCAGGGACAGGGGAGCCTGGTGGGCTGCCGACTATGGGGTCACACAGAGTTGGACACAACTGAAGCGACTTAGCAGAAGCAGCAGCAGTGTATACATTAAAAAAAAGAATTCAAAACAAGGCCAACACTTCAGTGTGAGTTCAAGCTTTGCTAAAACACATAAAAGTAATACTGAGTCCAGAAGAAATTGAAACTCTAAGCACATTTTGTTGCATTCGTTCCTTGTTTTTAATCTAATAAATGTTTCCCAGAATGGAGTTTGCAAATCAAAGTGAATATATATATATATATTTAAAATACTTATTTATTCTCTTTTGGGTTCCGTGTCAATTGTGTACATTTCATAAATATAAACATAAGACATATTTGCTAAGGAATTACATTTGTTGATGTAGCAGCCTCATGACTTAAAGTATAAAAAATTCATACCTTGTCAATTATGAATTGCATTTTCCCCATTTGTATAGAATATGGAATTTGTTTGAGTGCTAGCTAAAAATATACGTGATATTATTTCAGATGTGAGTGTTGCTTAAAAAAAAAATCAACCTCACCCTGCCTTAAGAGGGGAAACAACATGTGAAAATTATAATCCTTTTAAATAAATTTTTAAAAATCTACCCTTTGCTCTTTTACTCAGCTTTCTTCTCACTGCATCCAATTACCAACCTTATCAGTCCATTTCCTTTGATTTATATTTTAGTCCAATGCATGTCATAACAGGAAGGCAGTATAAATACCCTTTAATACTTATGGATCTTTTTTTTTCAAATTTAGACATCTTTCTTGCTAAGCAGAATTAATGCACTGACTTACTCCCATGGCTATCACCCTGGATGCCATTTTTCTATTTCATTACCGTTTTGTGGATGAACACATCATTGGTGTGGCATTTATCTTGATCGGTAATCAAAAAAGTCTTGCCTCAAAAAGCTGTGCCATGTTTCCAGCCCTTGTTTATGAGGCGTCTTCCAGCAGCAATCTCACTGCAGAGTTCCAGGCACTAAATGGTGGCCCAACTCACATCACTGGTATTTTCCCTGAGTCAAATCCTACGAATGCTGTCAACTTAATTAGAAACCGGCCCTTTGCTATATCTTCTCAATTACCTCACCCATTATCTCTCATACCCTAAAATTATACCGTCCTCCAGAGAACAGGTTATTTCTCCAAACATCCTTGTTTCATTGCTTCCAGATAACTGCGACCCTTTTTCCGTTTCAATTGCTTATAGTCCTTTTAACATCTGTCATCGCAGCTTAAGGTTTGATTATGTGTAATAGCGCTTTATTTTTGCAGCGGGGGCGTCACAGTTATTGCCATATACAGAAAATTCTGACTGACATTTCCAGAGTTTTTTTGGCACCAGAATAAGTCAAGTAGTATATTCCCTCTTTCCATGACTGCCAGGTGAATAACCCAACACAATTACCTAATATCTTGAGAGAAGCCTTGACTGTTTTAATAGAGCCTTTTCCTTCATTTCACAGCCCCATAGCACTGCCCTTTATTTCTCTGCACTGAGTTTATCTCCATAATTTAAATTCTAACTTCAAATGTATCAGTTGACTAATATTAAAGTTAGCTTCCAAAAGGAGTCCATTTATTGACCAACTTAAATTCTTTCCTTTTATACTTAACTGTATAGACTTATGGTTGAATCTTTCTCATTTTTTAACGGAAATAGCTTGGAAGCATTAAAAAATAAAGTGAACAATTGACAATGAGCTACTCAGTAAAATCATTCCAGTTTTCTCTGTCCTACCAGCTAACCTATTTGGCATACCTATGAATTAGACCAAAATGCAGGAAGCCTAATTCAGTTATAGGCAGTTAACATTCAGAGGTATTCTCATTGATGTCTAAATTTTCATGCTAAATTCCCGCTACTGTATTAAAATTCTGATTGTAAATTATCTTTATTGTTGAAATCCATCATAGGCCCAGAAATATACATGGGAACCGATAATGTTTATTGATGTTTAACATGCCTAACTTTGTTGTAAATTCAGTTATTAAAAACAAAGTCTTTGCCAGCCCTTTCAGTTATAGGCAATAGAGTACGCTCAAGAGGATCTTACCTAACAATTTGGGATTATCATTAAAAAATGTAAAGAGCCTGTTGGCCAGGTCTTTAACATTAACTAGAAGATGAACTCTGCCCAAAGAATTCTTTGGGAATATAGTATATTAATGGCCCAGTGGAATAAACACTTGACCATCAAAAAGCACTGAGTGTGAAAAATTGCTTTTTCTTAACCTAACCCTGCTTTATACAACATAAACAGTTTCATTACTGCTGAGATATGCTGCATCTCTAATTTCATTTTCACAAAACTTGAACGTACCTCTGTAGAATCCAGATTAGTTCTCTCAGTAAATAACTATGACATTACCATTATTAGTGTTCATTGGAAGTCCCTATTTAGAAGCACAACAGGGAAATTACTCTACACTATTTCCCACCCCTGGTGAACACATAAAAACTCAAACATACACATACCTATAGAGAATAAAACATTGGAAAATAAGAATAATCAAAAAAATGCTTTATCTTTAGCTGTGGTTCAGCTATTCAGCCAACTTTGTCTAATGGCATATCATTCCATTATTTTTGAAACCTAGGAAAATATTAGCAATTCAATGTTATGAGGAAAAATGTCAACCTAATTATGAAATGAAACTAAGCTATCAAGCAGTGGAATACTGTGAACATTAACCTTACATTCTGTATTACATGGAGGCAGAAAAGATTCCAGATAAAAGGCTCTGATTTCTGTGAAATATTTCTTTCACCTCTCCTAGATTCTGTTTCTTTTTTTTCCCCCCTTTCCTTAACTCAAATTTTCAGCTACTAGAATTTCATTCCCATTCACTTCAGTAGTAGGCTAGCATAGCCTATGTGATCTAGAAATTGAAGTATAACCAACCTTTTTTTTTTTTAAATAGAGAAGGGCCATTTCTAAAATCCTCTGAACTGTAAGCCTTGAAATTCTTCGTGGTAGGTTGTGGAATCCATTAATGTTAGAGAGGGAACGTGACAAAAGACAGCAATGCAGGACTCTTGAGTTCGTAAGTGGTAAGCCATATGATGCTGGCACATGATGGGTGTTAGAGTTTGTTGGGCTGTGCTGTGCTTAGTTGCTCAGTCATGTGCAACTCTGCAACTCCATGGACTGTAGCCTGCCAGGTTCCTCTGTCCTTGGGGGCTCTCCAGGCAAGAATACTGGAGTTGGTTGCCATGACCTCCTCTAGGGGATCTTCCTAACCCAGGGATCAAACCCAGGCCTCCTGCATTGCAGTCAGATTCTTTACTGTCTGAGCCACCAGGGAAGCCCATTATAGTGTGCTGCTGCTGCTGCTGCTGCTGCTAAGTCGTTTCAGTTGTGTCCGACTCTGTGAGACCCCAGAGATGGCAGCCCACCAGGCTCCCCTGTCCCTGGGATTCTCCAAGCAAAAACACTGGAGTGGGTTGCCATTCCCTTCTCCAAGGCATGAAAGTGAAAAGTGAAAGTGAAGTCGCTCAGTTGTGTCCGACTCTTTGCAACCCCATGGACTGCAGCCCACCAGGCTCCTCCATCCATAGGATTTTCCAGGCAAGAGGACTGGAGTGGGTGCCATTGGATGGTAATTAACTAGTCTAGACTCTTCAAAAACTCCTGAGTTTCTTAGTGAATGTTTCTTAGAAGCTATACAAACTTCATAGATCAGAACAAAATACTGGCATATAGAAAAATATTTTTGGAGTACCTACTATGAGTTAGGCAATTTATTAGGCACAGGGGATAATGCAGTGAATACAATAATTGCCCCTTCTCATATGGAACTTAAATCTGTGGCAAGGAAATTTTGGGTAAGTAATCAAATTGAATGAATTAATGAATGGCAGTACTGCAAAAGTCAATGTTCAGGTCTTTTAGGTTTCAATAATTTTTAGTTTTTTATATATGGATCCTGAATATTTTTGTTAGCATTAGTCCTAGAAATTTTATGGTATATATGCCTATTATCTCTCTGCTATTTTCCAGAGAGCTTTTGTTTGTTTTTATTGTATCTTCCATTTCTTATTGACACACTGATACTTTACAGTATTTTTCTTGTATTTCATATCTTTGCTGATTTCTAAAAGGATTTTAAGTGTTTTTTTTTAAAAAGAAATATTCTCTGCAGTGAAAACCATTTTCCCCTTTGCCTCTCCAGAAGTTAGTCCATTACTTCTGATTTATGCCTTATTCCACTAGCCAGAAACTCTAGAAAAAAATGTTAAATAGATTGGGAATCCCATCAACTCTTGAGTTCTGGTTTTATAATTATTATATGATGTGAACTGTCTTCTTAGGTATCCATTTTTTATGAAAAGGAAGTTTCCTTTCTTCGACTTTTTCCTTAAGATTTTGTTTGTTGGGAATGTTTCTTTTTTCCAACTTTTAAATTATGAATTCCTTTTCAGTTGGCTAGTGTATGACTTTGTTTCTCAAAAAGGCCATTTTGTGTTATAACTTTAAAATTCTTGAATGAGAATTCCACTGCCACCACACATAAATAACATCTAGGAGGGCATACAATTCTTAGGTTACAAGTTTTCTCCTTAAAATGCTATAGACAGGTGGGAATGCAAAATTGTACAGCCACTTTGGGGAGTGGTTTTGGCATTTTTATTAAAAAAGTTAAATATACATCTACCATATAACTCTGCTATCCCATTCTCTGGTGTCTTCCTAACAGAAAAAGAAATTTACATTCACATAAAACCCTATAAACAAATGTTTATGGCAGCTTTATTTACAATAGCCCCAAACTGTAAATAAGCCAGATGTCCTTAAACTATTTCATACAGTAAAATACAACTCAGCCATAAGAAGTTTCATGCAATAACCTGGGTGAATTTCCAATGCATTTTCCTAAGTGAAGGAAGACAGAATGATGTGGCAGCATGTCGTGTGATTCCATTTTAAATGACAGACATTCCTAAAAGGGCAAAACTGCAGAGAAGAAAACAGATCAGTGATTTCCAGGGGTGAGGAACAGGAGGAGAGATTATCTGTAGAGGGGTAACTCTTGTTTTAGGGGATTATGAAACTGTTCTGCACAAACTCCAGTGGTAGGCACATAGCTATGAGTTTGTCAAAACACACAGAATTTTACAGTACAAAGAATGGATTTTATTCTATGATAACAACAAAATCAATTAGGATGCGGGGGAAATATGAAATGCAGACTGTGACATGGGAATCCAATGATTTTATAAATGAATCATATAACCACACTGAAGGGGGGTGGACGAGAAAGGAGCCAAGCTAAGGAACTCTGGAAAGCACCGTTTTAAGTGAATGTTTAAAGACAAAAGAGCTATTCAAAATGTTCTGTAACTGGTAATTTGTTTCTAACAAAGATATGGATTAGGAGATCTAAAAGTACTCTTTTAGATCAAAAAAATTTTTTAAGACTTTTTAGAAGTAATTTGAGATGCTTTTAAAGATATTTTTACTTATGTTTATATACTAGGGTTGAGTTATCAAACAAATAAATTATAGAAAATGGGAGTCATGTTTCTTACTGTCAGAGAAAGAAGTTACAAATAAGGGATAAAAGTTAGAATGAGCTCTGTTGTAGTGGATTAAAATTAGAGATAGCAATATGAACTTTAAAAAATATACATATGATACAGAAATAAATTTTGATGTGTTTATATGCATGAGTTAGTATCTCAACATGTGTTTCCTGGCTCTATCCAGAAGGTACCCCAGTAGCAATGAACAGCCAGCACCTAAATCTTGCTTTATAAATTCCACTCTCCAACACAAAAGACAGGACTCTTTAGTGAGACAGCTAATTTTAGAGCTAAGGCAGAGCAAAACCAATACAAGACTGGAGCATCAAAAAGTAAGGTTAATACATGCCTTTAAGAAGTTCTTTTCTACGAGGAAGCCTCCAAAAAAGACTTCCTGAGCAGAAATGAGACTTCAGTTGGGCCCTCTGGGAGAAGAAATTTTCCCAAATAATTTACATAGGGTAGAAGTGACTTAGCAGCAGCAGCAGTCCATAGATGGGTTAGTTTTTGTGTCAGGAAGTCTTTCCCACTGGTTAGGAAAAGGATATTTTTCAGGGATCAGACCAGACTCTGTCAAAGTAAATTATGTATTTAATAGTTTTTCTCTAACCAGATTATAACCTGCATGACACCAGACAATTGATTTTTCTTCCTTCCTGCTGTTAACCCTCGCAAAATGTGTAACATGTACTATCTGCATATTAAATATTCACTGCAAAAACAAAAGAAAAAGAAGTAAGTAAAGAGGTTAAGAAAATAGATGGGACTATATAAAAAGAGCTTAGGAACCAGCCTAGAAAGTTGTCAGATGCCAAAGCTGGAACAGTTTGAGCAACAAAATAAATAATGATTACATTAGATTATAACCAAATAATAAAATAAATATCCATGATCCACACTAATATAAATAAGTGAATAAATAGGGGGATAAGGGAAAACTCTTCCTCAAGCAAAAATCTAAATAATATATACAAATGAATGAAAGAAATAGAAATCACCATTAAAACACCACAACGATATTGCCACTTAATGGCTATTAAAATTAGTGGGTAAAAGTTTATGCAAAATTGTATATCTGCATAAGGTCAAAGTATCTCCCTCAAATATTTAGTAATTACAAAGAAAAAATAGTAACAGTGCTAGAGAATCTTAATACCAGCTGAATCCAGGGACCAAGAGTAACATCACCAGTAAGACAAACTGATTTTATTCAATCCCTGATATAAGACACTGAGAAGGGCCCATTGCTTCCGTGGTTTCCTTCTCAATAATGCACAACTTTCTATTCTGGTTTCCTCGGTGTGTATGCCCAGCAGTGGGATTGCTGGGTCATAAGGCAATTCTATTTGCAATTTTTTAAGGAATCTCCATGTACCCCAATGTTCGTCGCAGCACTGTTTATAATAGCCAGAACATGGAAACAACCTAGATGTCCATCAGCAGATGAATGGATAAGAAAGCTGTGGTACATATACACAATGGAGTATTACTCAGCCATTAAAAAGAATACATTTGAATCAGTTCTAAGGAGATGGATGGAACTGGAGCCGATTATACAGAGTGAAGCAAGCCAGAAAGAAAAACACCAATACAGTATACTAACGCATATNAAAAAAAAATTAAAAAAAAAATAATGCACAACTTTAATGAGAAACATCAGACAAACCTGAACTGAGGCACAGTCAAGAAAACTGACCAGCACCCTTCAAAAGTGTCAAGATCACAAAAGACAAAGACTCAGGAACTGACACAGATTGAAGGAGACGAAGGAACCAGGACAACTAAATGCAGGGTCGGATCCTGGAACACAAAATGACAGGAGGAGAAAAATGTTCTATGCTTCAGTTAAGAGCGGTATGCCAAGGCTGAGTTCTTCATTCTTTTGTATTTTTTGGTTATGTAAGATGTTAAACTTTGTTTTCTGGGGCTCCAGGATCACTGCAGATGGTGACTGCAGCCATGAAATTAAAAGACCCTTATTCCTTGGAAGAAAAGTTATGACCAACCTAGATAGCATATTGGAAAGCAGAGACATTACTTTGCCAACAAAGGTCCGTCTACTCAAGGCTATGGTTTTTCCAGTGGTCATGTATGGATGTGAGGGTTGGACTGTGAAGAAGGCTGAGCACCGAAGAATTGATGCTTTTTTTTTTTTTAATTTTACTTTATTTTACTTTACAATACTGTATTGGTTTTTGCCATACATCAACATGAACCTGCCACAGATGTACACGTGTTCCCAATCCTGAAACCCCCTCCCATCTCCCTCCCCATACCATCTCTCTGGGTCATCCCAGTGCACCAGCCCCAAGAATTCCGTATCCTGCATCGAACCTAGGCTGGTGATTCGTTTCTTATATTATACATGTTTCAATGCCATTCTCCCAAATCATCCCACCCTCTCCCTCTCCCATAGAGTCCAAAAGACTGTTCTATACATCTGTGTCTCTTTTGCTGTCTTGCATACAGGGTTATTGTTACCATCTTTCTAAATTCCATGTATATGTGTTAGTATACTATATTGGTGTTTTTCTTTCTGGCTTACTTCACTCTGTATAATCAGCTCCAGTTTCATCCACCTCATTAGAATTGATTCAAATGTATTCTTTTTAATGGCTGAGTAATACTCCATTGTGTATATGTACCACAGCTTTCTTATCCATTCATCTGCTGATGGAAGTCTAGGTGGCTTCCATGTCCTGGCTATTATAAACAGTGAGCACTGTTTATAATAGCCAGGACATGGAATTGATGCTTTTGAACTGTGGTGTTGGAAAAGACTCTTGAGAGTCCCTTGGACTGCAAGGAGATCCAACCAGTCCATTCTAAAGGAGATCAGCCCTTGGGTGTTCTTTGGAAGGAGTGACGCTAAAGCTGAAACTCCAGTACTTTGGCCCCTTCATGTGAAGAGTTGACTCATTGGAAAAGACTCTGATGCTGGGAGGGATTTGGGGCAGGAGGAGAAGGGGATGACAGAGGATGAAGATGGCTGGATGGCATCACCGACTCGATGGATGTGAGTTTGAGTGAACTCTGGGAGTTGTTGATGGACAGGGAGGCCTGGCATGCTGCGACTCATGGGGTCACAAAGAGTCAGACACGACTGAGCGAGCAACTGAACTAACTGAACTAACTAAGATGTTAAACAGGGCTTCTCTGGTGGCTTCATGGTAAAGAATCTGCCTGTCAATGCAGGAGATGTGGGTTCGATCCCAGTGTCGGAAAGATCCCTTGGAGGAGGAAACTGCAGCTCACTCTAGTATTCTTGCCTGGAGAGTCCCATGGACAGAGGAGCCTGGCGGACTGCAGTCCAGAGGCACGCAAAAGAACCGGACACAACTTAGTGACTAAGCAACAACGACAAGGTGTCAAACATGAGGGGAATCTGGGTGAAGGGTAAATGAGAAATCTGTGTACTATTTTTGTTTTTCTGTAAGTAAAAAATAGTACTAAAAAAAAAATGCTGTAGACATGCCATCATCTCATAGCACTTAATGTTTTAGGGAAGTTTAAGGCCAACCTGAGTTTGTCCCTTTGCTAACCTGCTTTATTTTTTCCTTCCTGGATGCTCTGACTCTGTTTTCCTCTTTCTTAAAATTAACCACATCTAAAAATTAATTTGATTTTCTGTAGTGCCAATTTAAATCCTTTTTCTTTTTTCCACATTGTATCCACTTCCACTGTTACTTTGGCAGCTTGTTATTGCATCTTATTGTTTCTCTTTCTTGCATTACAGATCGTAACCCATGGGTTTCTACAGTTTGTTCAGAGGCTATGCCTTATATCCTATGGAGGATTCTACTGTGTTCTAATTGGTTTGCCCGGTCCCCACATTAAGATTGTTTCTGTGTGTATGTATGTGTGTGTTTTCAGAGTGATTTGCACATTCCCTTAAGCCAGAGCATATTTTCACAAGCATCATTTGGGTTCTTTGGATCACTCCTCTTTAAAGTAGGAGAACTCTGTTTAGACCATTTCCATCATACTGTGATTCATGTAAAACCATTGATAACAGGATTACTGATTGATTTTTGGAGTTATGAGTCTTTATCAGCTTCAGTGTTTTTATAGTTATTTTATTGGATCTTGGAAGAGGTCTTACTAGGGGGTTGTTAGGTAGCACTGATTTTGAATGAGAAGCTACCTATCCAAAATGTCTGCATTTTTGAATTACTAATTTTAGCAGTTATCTCCCAAGATATTTCTGATAAAGAATAATGTTTGTAGTGTGACAGTTATATCTGGAACTCCTGTACTCCAGAATAATAATAATAATAAAAGAATGTAAAGCAATAGTTTATATTTCACAGGATAATTAAAGCAAGAGATTTGATATTCCTTCACAGAAGGAATGATGAAGGTAGATAGTGGCCTGGGAACCAGTGAAGCTGATTGCAAAATGAATATTTAAAAGCCCCTCTGATTTAATGTGCTCTTGTTTCCATTCCCTTTATTCTTTACAAAGACAAAGAGTCTTCTGTAAATATTGCTTTAAGGATTATCAGGCTTCAATTTTCAATTTTGTCCAAAGGCCATAATTTAAACCATAATATTGGCTTTACAAATGTAAACAGTGATTGAACCTCTTTCCTTTAGCTAATAGAAATGCCAATGAAATTAGAGTCAATTAAATAATTGCTTTATTAACCTAATGTATTACTGCTGTAAGTCACGCTGTGGCTCATCCAGCCAGGAGGAGAACTGGAAGAGAAAAAAAACCTATATCAACATAAAGAGAAGGGAAACTAGCACATTGTAAAAACTTGATCCAAAGAAAAGACTAAAACATCTATTGAAATTTTGACATATCAATTTCATTCTTTAGGTTTAACCATGACCGAAGCTGGAAAAATCCTAAGAGATTTTAGAAGTTAAAGATCTTTCAGAGTGTGTTAGCTGTCTCCTCTTCTGCCAGGTCTTATCTGTCCACCTCTGTCTCCAGATTCCTTCTTTCCTTCTCTCAAGTGAGTTATTTCACTTTTTCCTTTAGGGTAATACAAGGTATGTGATTACTGACTTACAGTGTTAGATACCTTGACAGGATTTGCAATTGTTTTTTAAACTTCTCTGTTCCTTAGCATGTGGTCCCCTGCCTTTTTAAGGACTGAATTTATTATGTCAATAATTTCAGGACCTAGTGAAGTATCTGCCAATACCACTGAGCAAATACTTGTGGAGTGGTTAGGCTTCCCTGGTGGCTCAGCTGGTAAAGAACAGGTAGGTAGCACTGTAGAATCTCTAGAAAGGTGCCAAGCTGGTTTCAGGAGTTAAAGGCCTTCTTGTAACTCACCTTTCTCTGGCTCTGTACCAAGTGTCCTTGTATACCTGAGCACAGAACAGTAAGAGGAGAATTTTGTGGCTTTTTTTCTGACCCAGGTTCAGAATACATCCAAAGTGTGGTCAGAGCTGGCTACTTAGGGAAAGTGTTATGAATGTTAATGATGGAAGGAAGCAGGGGGGGATAAGAAGGATTATCATGTATTTGGTGCTTTGTTATCCCTTCCATATATATAATCTAATTTAAACCCTCCCCAAAACTATTCAGAGTAAATATTATTATCCTTATTTTTACAATTAAGGAAACTGGGAATGCTTAAATATAATTTCTACCAGGTCACATGACTTATCCAGTAGCCAAAGTAGAATTAAAAGTTCTGATGGCTCATTCGGAATTCAGTGCTTTGCTGAGAATATGGGAATTAAAGAAGTTTTAGTTCTATAAAAATGCAGTAACCCATTTTGTTAGTATCCTAAATTTGATGCAGTCTTGTTTTTCAACTTTAAACAATAGGATTCTCCTAGTCCATAAGTTGTCTTTTCGTTTTTGTTTTAAGGGAAGAAGAAGTAAAATTGTCACTGTAGCAGATGATGTGATACTATATATCTAAAATTCTAAAGACACTACTAGAAAACTACTAGAGCTCATCAATGAATTCAGCAAAGTTGCAGAATACAAAATATACAGAAATCTGTTGTGTTTTTATACACCAACAGCTAAAGATCAGAAAGAGAAATTAAGGAAACACTTCTATTTACCATCACATCAAAAAGAATAAAATATCTTGGAATAAACCTATCTAAGGAGGCAAAGACCAGTACCCCCAAAACTATTAGAAAACAATTAAAGAAACTGAAGATGATACAGATAGAAAGATAGTCTGTCTTCTTGGATTGGAAAAATCAATACTGTCAAAATGACTATACTACCCAAGGCAATCTAATGATTCAGTACAATTCTTATCAAACTACCAATGCCATCTTTCACAGAACAGAGCAAAATTTTTTTCAAATTTGTATTGAAACACAAAAGACCTCAAATAGCCAAAGCAGTCTTGAGAAACAAAAGTGGCACTGGAAGAATCAGGCGTTCTGACTTCAGACTATCCTACAAAGCTACAGTAATCAAAACAGCATGGAACTGGCACAAAAACGAACTTATAGATTATTGGGAAGAGCCTTGTGGGCTCCAGTCCTTAGGGTTGCAAAGAGTCAGACACGACTGAGTGACTACTACTTTCACTTTCAATTTCAACAGGATAGAAAGCCTGGAAATAAACTCACACACCTATGGTCAATTAACCTATGACAAAGGAGGGAAGAATATACAATGGAGAAAAGACATTCTCTTCAATAAGCTAGAAAAGTGGACAGCTACTTGTAGAAGAGTGAAATTAGAACATTCTTGAACCTCATACACAAAAATAAATTCAAAATGGATTAAAGGCCTAAATGTCAGACTGGATACTATAAAACTCCTAGTGGAAAACACAGGCAAATCATTCTTTGACATAAATTGCAACTATATATTTTTGGATTTGCCTCCTAGAGTAATAAAAACAAAAATACACAAATGGGGCCTACTTAAACTTGAAATACTTTTGTACAGCAAAGAAAACTGTTAACAGAAAGACCACCCACAAAATGGGAGAAAATATTTGCAAATGTAGTGACCAGCAAGATTATTCTCCAAAATATTCAAACAGCTCATGAAAGTCAATGCCAAAAAAAACCAAAAAGGGCAGATCTAAACAGACATTTCTCCAAAGAAGATATATAGATGCCCAAAGGGCACATGAAAAATTGCCCAAAGTCATCAATTATTAGAGAAATGCAAATCAAAACTACAATGAGGTATCACCTAACAGTGATGGCCTGTCAGAATGGCCATCATGGAAAAAATCTACAAATAATAAGTGCTAGAGAGGGTGTGGAGAAAAAGGAACTTCCTACAGATGTGGCAGGAAAGTAAATTGATACAATCACTATAAAGAACAGTATGAACATTCCTTAGAAAACTAAAAATAGAATTATTATATGATCTTGGGATCCCACTCCTGTGCATGGACCCAGAAAAGACAAAAACTTTAATTTGAAAAAGATACACGCACCCCAGTGTTCAAAGCAGTACTATTTATAATAGCTAAGATATGGAAGCAACCTAGATGCCCACTGACAGATGAATGGATAAAGATGTGGTACATACATACAATGGAATATTACTCAGCCATAAAGAAGAATGAAATATGCCATTCATAGCAACACATGGACCGAAAGATTATCACAATAAGTGAAGGAAGTCAGAAAGATAAAGACAAATATCATATGATATAACTTGTATGCGTAATCTAAAAAAAGAACTTATTTACAAAACAGAAACAGGCTCACAGACTTGGAAAGCAAACTTATGGTTGCCAAATGGGGAAAGTGGGATGGGGGAATGGATAGATTAGGAGCTTGGGATTAACACATACATACCACTATATAAAATACATAATCAACAAGTACCACTATATAGCACAGGGAACTTGACACCATATTTTCTTATAACCTATATAGGAAAAGAATCTAAAGAAAGAATGAATATATGTATATATATAACTGAATCATTTTGCTATATGCCCTTGTCTTTTTCTTACTGAGTTGTTAAGAGTTCTTTATATATTGTAGATTCAAGCTCTTTGTCAGAAATATTCTGTGAAAATTTCCTTCCAACCTTGGCACAGATTTCTGTTTCCTTAACTCCATCTTTTGGAAGAACAAAATTTTTAACCTTGATGAAAATCCATTTTAAACCTTATTTCTTCTTTTATACTTAGTGCTTTTCATGTTTTATTTAACAATGTCTTGCCTAATCTGGAATCGCAAATGTTTTCCCTCCTAGTTTTTTTAGAGTTCTAATAGTTTAGGTTCTTATATTTAAGCCTAATACTAATTTTGAATTAAGCTTTTTGGAAGTTATCAGGTAAAGATCAAAACTAGTATATTTTCCCATAAACAGCTATCTAGATATTCTAGTCCTATTTGTTGAAAAGACAATGCTTTTTCTCTACTGAATTAGTATCTTTC
>SJYQ01000566.1:19330-45102 GCA_006410935.1 Redunca redunca
CCTCCCTCCCCATACCATCCCTCTGGGTCATCCCACTGCACCAGCCCCAAGCATCCAGTATCATGCATTGAACCTGGACTGGTGATTCATTTCATATATGATATTATACATGTTTCAATGCCATTCTCCCAAATCATCCTACCCTCTCCCTCTCCCACAGAGTCCAAAAGCCTGTTCTATACATCTGGGTCTCTTTTGCTGTCTCGCATACAGGGTTATCCTTACCATCTTTCTAAATTCCATGTATATTCTTTTTCACGTTATTTTCCACTATAAGACTTAATAGCTATTTTGTGACTCTCTTAGGGTTTCTTTTTTTACCTACTTACATATCATGTCATTACAATTAAGGATATTTTTACTTTTAGCTTTTCCATTTGCATGCCTTTTATTTCCTTTGCTTGTCTTACTGTGCTGGCTAGAATCTTCAGTAAATGTTGAATAAAAGACATCATTGCCTTATTCCTGATCTCTGAGTATTATGTTAGCTGTAGGCTTTTCACAGGAGCTATCAATCAAGTTGCGTAAGTTAACTTTTGTTCCTCGTTTGCTCAGAGTTTTTCTTTTTTAATCATTAAATGGTTTTGTCAAATGTTTTCCTGCATCTATTGCAATGACTATACGGTGTTTCTCCAATATTCTTTTGATATGTAAACCACATTGATTTTTAAGCACATGTAAATAATACAACCTAAAAATAGAACATATGAAGGCTAGAACATAATAATGTCATTAAAATGAAAAATAAAAACATGTGCCCTTATACTACTTATTAAATATATAATCAGCCAAAAAATATTAAATGCTAGTTATCTGATTTACTATAGTTAGAACTGAGACCAACTCAAATGGGAAAACGTATCTAATGTTTTCTTTTCTTTTCCAATTTAAAATGTTTTATGTTTATTGAAAGTGCTCATTTCTGGTTGTTTTTACAGTGCATTATAAAGTTGAAATTTCCATATTTCATTTAAAAAGAAATTTCAAGCCACTTTGCCTAAAATCACATTTTTTCTATAGGAAAAAACTTGTCTTCAGGTAACTTATTGGTACCTAATTATGTAGGAAGATTCACTTTAGATTTAGCAGTGATTCAGTCTCCTTTATAGTAAAAATAAAAATATTTCTGTGATTAAATTTAACTGTGGTATTGGGCTACTGCCTGATGCTTCTGATTCCATGAAAGTTTAATTTCATTCTGGAGAGAAAACACTTGAATGATTAGGGGCAGGAATAAGTACCCATTCCCACAAAAACTGAACGTAAAATGAAACAATTCATCATACAAAAAATAGTCTCCATAAAAATACAGTTTCCAGAAAGGTAAATTATAAAAGTATGCATTTAGCCAATCATTTTAAATACCATAATTATACAGGCTGCTCATCAAAAGACTTTTAAGACTCATTAAAATCATAAAACAATTCTAATTAAATCCATATTTAAATTAAGTTTCTATAACTAACCTACATGGTACTTTAAATCAAACAAAAAAAACTTGTATAAAAGATCCAATTAATTGTAAGTTTTTGTAAGAATTAAAGCCTAATTACTCTATGATTAAGTTTCCCCAAAATGTAATCATCAATGGCTCTATTCAGAAGATTTAGCCTTCTGTACCCCAGATGCCAGCAGAGTGCTGCAGCCTGTCTTTGACACCAGCACATCTATTCATCTGAAATCAGCATGACTGTGGAAACTCTACCTCCACCCCCACAGGGGAGCCAAGTGGTGGGACCAAACAAAGCTGCATATTTTATAGAGATAAATGTCTCCCTATCTTCAGAGGTCCCTGTCTGATCAAATGGATTCATGTCCATCACTAAACTTAAAGAAGAAAAAAGAAAAGAAAAATCCATCTTCAGAGCAGATTTTGAAGACAATGGTCATTTCAAAGATTCCCAAGTCAATGGGAAAAGATGCACAAGAAAAGAATAAGATTTGCAGCTTACAGAGAAAGAAAACTGGGCCTTCTAAGGGTATAGCACTAAAGAGTTTCCTTCTAACTCTATGCAACTCTTCTTTCTTACTAAGCTACTTGAAATGTTTTTCATTTTTTATTAGCCCAACTTCCCACGGGAAAGAAAAACAAAACTCGGTGACATCGCAGCCTCTTGTGTGTTCTCCGAAACTCATTAACCCTCTGAAGTTATTAGGGCAGCATCATTTTTTTCTATGACATCGCAGAAGGTGAAGGTCACTTCTACAATATTCTTGGCTTCATTCATGTGGTGCATACCCCACAAAATATTATCGTAATTTCCCCAGTGCCCTGATAGCCAAGTGATTAGCTATTATTGTAAATAAAAGTTCAGACATATAATGTATGATTTATAGCCTCTCTTTCTGATAATCTAATTTTCTTTTATGGTAAAAAGAAACTTACTATTTATGTTTTATAGATTGTTATTTTTGAGGAAATGACTAAAGTATCTTCACATGGACACTTGCTGTGATTGCACAGTATCTGGAGGCAGATGCATCCAAATGGGTGGGATATAAAGGTAATTTTTTATCCAGTTGACCAGAACTTTTCATGCATTACCTCATCTGTGCTGGTGGCAGAACATTTGTATGGTGACGGGTTAATTAGGCCAGAGCTACCTGCCATCCACTTCACGGACATCAGGGTAAGAGATGCGGGCTCTGGGCAGATGGAGGTGAGTCCAGAGTCCAGCTACAGCAGGATTTCCTTCTCCTCAAGTGCACTATCCCTGACTTGAAAAGTCCCTAGCTCTTTGACATAAGAGCTGGTGCTACGCCTGTGTGTACTCTGTCTCTTTCCAAAATGTTTAGTTATGGAATTAACCCTGCCCCTGACTCTTAGAGAAGGGACCTTTTAGAAATGTGACCCTTAAATTGCTTTTTCCTCTCCTCTACTTATTACTGTATTACCTTCAATTTCATTGAGCTTAAATTATTGTCCTATCAATTCTAACTTCAGGTAATAATTCTAAAAATGGTTCCTATTCTAAGAGAAAGCTCCCTTCCCACCTCCAGTTGATTTGAGACTAACCTGAAGGGTAAAATCAGTGCACGTAGTCATCACAGAAAAGGGTAGACTGGAGAGGAAATGTGAGCAGGCTCAGGGAGGTGAGAGGAAGGGTGGTCCATTCATCTGGCTCCTAACTCTCAAGAGGCAAGGATATGAACAGGTCTCTGTCTATTATTGTGACCTGTCATGCCCCAGGAGAGGGGGTGGCTTTCTTTGGCTGTATCAGGTATAAAATGGAACAGCCCCTGTGATCCTTGGTGATCAGAATGCTGCATTGGTAAGCCACAGAGCTAATAATAATGTCTGTTAGACATAGAGACTAGACTTATGGACATAGGGAGAGGGGAAGAGAGGGTAAAATGTATGGAGAGAGTAATATGGAAACTTACATTCAGTTCAGTTCAGTCGCTCAGTTGTGCCCGACTCTTTGTGACCCCATGAACCGCAGCACCCCAGGCCTCCTTGTCTATCACCAACTCCTGGAGGCCACCCAAACCCATGTCCATTGAGTCGGTGATGCCATCCAGCCATCTCATCCTCTGTTGTCCCATTCTCCTCCTGCCCTCAATCTCTCCCAGCATCAGGGTCTTTTCCAATGAGTCAGATCTTTGCATCATGTGGCCAAAGTACTAGAGTTTCAGCTTACAATATGTAAAATAGATAGTCCAGGAAACTCAAACAGGGGCTCTGTATCAACCTAGAGGGGTGGGATGGGGAGGGATATGGGAGGGCACATATGTATACTTATGGCTGGTTCATGTTGAGGTTTGACAGAAAACAACAAAGTTCTGTAAAGCAATGATCCTTCAAAAAAATTTTTTTTAATGTCTGTTAATTATTAAGTCCTTATGAAACACTTTACATGTACTGATTCTTTCAGTCCTCACAATCAAAGTTGTTAGTATTGTAGCCACATTTTTTAACTGAAGAAACGGAGGTCCAGAGAACTGAAATCATTTGTCCAAAGTCACATAGCTAGTAAACGGCCGAGCTAGCTCCAGTAAAGTTTCAAACATTGTGCCTACTGCTCGTTCAATTCTTTGTCTTCTGGACTTGTTTAGTTGCAAATACTTATGTGGCACTTCAAGTGTGCCAGGCACTCAACCAAGAGTTTTAAGTATGTTACATCTACTTGCTTCTCACCACAACGCTATGAAATATCTACCGCTATTATTCCCCATTATTTTTCAGTCTAGAAAACCCACACAGAGAGAAATCGAATAATTGGCATAGATTGGGAAGCTCCTCGGACCCATTCCAGTGTTCTTGCCTGGAGAATCCCAGGGACGGGGGAGCCTGGTGGGCTGCCATCTATGGGGTCACACAGAGTCAGACACGACTGAAGCAACTTAGCAGCAGCAGCAGCAGCAGCAGCAGCAGGAAGCTCCTCTGAAGCTCCTGAATGGGAGAGGCCGGGTCTGAAAGGAAGTCTGGTGCTGGTGAGTGTGCTCTGTACTGCCTCCTGTGTATTTTTCTTTGTCTGTCTCTTAGCACTTTGTTAAAGACAAAAAATTTAGCCTGCCCCAAATGTTCTCAGGGCGAATTAAAATGGGTCATTTGGGGCCAAAGCACTGGAAAAGGTATTGTTTGGGTCTAGGGGTGATAAGGGTAGAGAAGCAGGATCAGGAAGGAGCAGAAAGGTGACCAATTGGCACAAGCGAATCCAATGGAAAGGCAAACCAACAGAGGCGGGACAGCTGGTCAGTGGCCCTCCCCAAACAGTGGTTCTTCTCTCCGGGCCCCCATTGGATACCCTGGTTCCATTCTTCTAAGGAAGGAGGCAGCTGTTTAGAGATCATCTCCTCTCCTTGCTGAACACTCATACACACCACCATTCTAGCTTTTCTCCTAAAACTCTGACCGCCCCTCTTGGTGGTTTTTTTTTTTTTTGATCGAGCTGCTTCTGTTTCTCCTTCTTAACTGGATCGTGTGCTGTCCACATTCGGCCATTGGTCTGGGCTCCCTCCTGTTGTTGAGAGCAAATTAGGTTTAACTGTTGCTGTGAGGCGATGTCCTCTGGATCTATAGCCTCTTCAGAATGCCTTGACCCCATGTCTAGCAGCAGGAGGTGTATCCCTCACTGAGCTATCATGTTGCCTCAAATGCTGAAATCCAAAGTCAAGTGAACTTGCTCTCTCCAAACCCGTCTTCTGCCTTCCTCTCCTGTTACCGTCAGGCTGTGGAGGGATGACCTGGGGCTCAGTGGCCTCATCCCCTCCTGCCTCCGTCTGACATGCTGTTGCTCATCAAGCCTCTGTTTCGTGCTCTTTTTCTTTCATCTAGCAAGATTTCACTTTCTTTACTCCCTGCTACAGACTGAATGTTTGCATCCTCCCACCCCCAAATTCATACACTGAAATCGAATCCCCAATGTGATACTATCTGGAGGGGGGTTGTTTGCAATCAGGTCCTAAGAGTGGAGCCCTCGTGAATGGGATTAGTGCCCTTGTTGAAGAGACTCTGGAGAACCCCCTGTACTTTCCACGCTGTGAGGGCACAGTGTAAAGACAGCTCCCTGAAAACCAGGAAGTGTGTTCCTGCCAGACACCAAGTCTGCTGGAGTCATGACCTCAAACTCCTCAGCCTCCCCAGCTGTGAGAAAAAAAAAATTGTGTTTATTAACCATTCAGTTTGTGGCATTTTGTTATAGCAGCCCAAATGGACTGTGTAAGACACATTCTTAATCCTCTGCATATTTCTAGACCTTATTCAGTTCAGTTCAGTTGCTCAGTCGTGTCCGACTGTTTGCGACCCCATGGCCTGCAGCATGCCAGGCTTCCCTGTCCATCACCAACTCCTGGAGCTGGCTCAAACTCACATCCACTGAGTTGGTGATGCCATCCAACCATCTCATCCTCTGTTGTCCCCTTCTCTTCCTGCCTTCAATCTTTCCCAGCATCACGGTCTTTTCCAATGAGTCAGTTCTAGACCTTCTTACATTTCTGCAAAATCCTCTCTGATTAGCTCAACTCTCAGGGATTCTCAACTCTTTCATGTTTAATGTCTATGCCACAAAATATAACATTTAATTAATTCTGTCTTGCATTTTTCCCCCCGCCATGTATTCATCTGGGTCCTTAGCTAATCTTAGGTGAGTATATGTTATAGGTCAGCTACTGGAGTACTGTCTGAACTCCATCATTTCGTCAAATCCTCATAACTCTGTGGGGTCTAATTATATTTTCCAGATTAGAGATAAAAATACTGAAATTAAGAGAGATGAAGTGACTTACTCAAAGTCCTACTAGGGCAAAGTGGCAGAGGAAAAACTCATATCCATTTCTGTCTGTAGACAAATCGATAATCTTTCCACTCTCTGCTGACAGAACCTAACTTCTTTAAACTAATTTTCTAAATTCCTGAGTTTTATTTCTTTTCCCTATGAAATAATCTGCGTTATAATCTGGAGCATATGTATAACTATTATTTTAAATCCTATTCTGAACAAAATAAGGCATAAATAAATGAATACAGAAATGAAGTATCAATGATTTCTATTAAAAATCAAATAAATTCTATTGTAGAACCACCAAGAAGGCATAATCCTCCCAGACTTCAGGCAATACTACAAAGCCACAGGAATCAAAACAGTGTGATATTGGCCCCGAAACAAACATATAGATCAATGGTACAGAACAGAGAGCCCAGAAATAAACCACACACTTATGGTCAATTAACCTTCAGCACAGGAGGCAAGAATATATATTGGGAAAAATTCTCTGCAGCAAGGGGTGTTAGGAAATGTGGACAGCCAGATTTAAATCAATGAAGTTAGAACACACCATTATACCATACACAAAAATAAACTCAAAATGGAATGTGAGCGAAACATTTTCTGACATAAATCATACCAATGTTTTCTCAGGTCAGATTTCCAAGGCAATAGAACTAGAAGCAAAAATAAATACATGGAACTTAATCAAACGTACAAGCTTTTGTACCGCAAAAGAAACAATAAAGAAAATGAAAAGACAGCCTATGAACTAGGAAAAGATATGTGCAAACAGTGTGACCAACAATGGCATAAACAGTTCATATAACCCAACAACAATAATCAACAGACCCAAATCAAAAAATGGGCAGAAGAGCTAAATAGACATTTCTCCAAAGGAGATATACAGATGGCCAATGGCACATGGAAAGACACTCAGCATCACTAATTATCAGAGAAATGCAAATCAGAACTACCAGGCGGTGCCACCTCACACCGGTCAAAATGGCCATCGTTAGAAAATCTACAAATAACAAACGCTCGAGAGGGCATGGAGGAAAGGGAGCCTTCCTACACTGTTGGTGGGAGTGTAAACTGGTACAGCCACTATGGAAAATAGTTTGGAGATTCCTCAAAAAACTACAAAACAGACTTGCCATATGATCCAGCAGGGCTTCCGTAGTAGCTCAGTTGGTAAAGAACCCACCTGCCAATGCAGGAGACATAAGAGATGCAAGTTTGATTCCTGAGTCAGAAAGATCCCCTGGAGGAGGGCATGGCAACCCACTCCAGTATCCTTGCCTGGAGAATTCCATGGACAGAGATGCCAGGTGGGCTACAATCGATGGGGTCAAAAGAGTCAGACAGGACTGAAGCGACTTAGCATAGCATATAATCTGAATCACTTTGCTGTACAGTGGAAATTAACACAATGTTATAAGTCAGCTACACCTCAAAAAAAGAAATTTTTTATAAATATAATTTTATCAAATTTTAAGTATTTGAGAATCAACAACAAAGACACATGTATCTTATCAGTTCAGTTCATTTCAGTTCAGTCGCTCAGTTGTGTCTGACTCTGCGACACCATGAATCGCAGCACGCCAGGCCTCCCTGTCCATCACCAACTCCTGGAGTTCACGCAAACTCACGTTCATCGAGTTGGTGATGCCATCCAGCCATCTCATCCTCTGTCGTCCCCTTTTCCTCCTGCCCAAATCCCTCCCATCATCAGAGTCTTTTCCAATGAGTCAACTCTTCGCATGAGGTGGCCAAACTACTGGAGTTTCAGCTTTAGCATCATTCTTTCCAAAGAACACCCAGGACTGTTCTGGAGTTATTTCTCCACTGATCTCCACTAGCATATTGGGCACCTACCGACCTGGGGAGTTCCTCTTTCAGTATCATATCATTTTGCCTTCTCATACTGTTCATGGGGTTCTCAAGGCAAGAATACTGAAGTGGTTTGCCATTCCCTTCTCCTATAGTCATGTGTAATTCAAAGTTGTACAAAATAGGCGTTTGACAGTCAGAATAGTATTTATAGAACCTCATACAAATTTAGTGATCAGTCATAGGGATCAATTCATAGCTGTCCTCTTCAAGTCTTTCTTCTTCAACAGGATAAGGCTGCATTAGTATCTAGAGGTTGTACTGATGGATAAATGACAGCCGCGGAAGACGATGTTGGATATCTGCCCGGGGCCCCTCGGAGCCTCTCACATTTTCTATGTTCTACAGCTGGACCACTGATGGGCAGTGCCTCCATCTTTACAGGGGATGCCAGAATCTACTTTGCCAATATGCAACAGTCCAAATAAAACAGAACCAGCATTTAAACTCATGACCACTGACCTGCAAACGGGATGAAATTAAACTTGTCACTCTGCTGTTTACCAAACTAAACCAACCCACAAAGAAAAAATAATATTCCAACACCTGTACAACTCATCTCCTATTCCTATCTCTTGTCTTTCTGCTCCCTGTTACAGAAACTTTACTTCTCTTTGATTTGTTCTCCTCTACTATTTTCCCCACTAAAAGAGCACATTTCTATCATTCCACAGAGTTCCTATTTCCCCAGAAATGTAGAATTTGAACATATGTATCAGGACCTGATTAATTTCTTCGAATTTTTAGAGAGAGTTCTTTATTTTTTTTTAAATTAAACTATAGCAGCACTTGCATAAAAAGTGTTTTGTGGAAGCATGATCATGTAAAGCCTAAAGAGGGAAGCTTCTTTGGTTGAAGTGGAGAGAGCGGGTCACTCTAAGGGCGATCCACGGAGGCTTTGGCAGATAGTACAAGGACGGACAGCAGCAGCCCTCGGGGGGTTGCTTTTCTTTAGTAAAGTGCGGTGGGGCTCACGGGGCTTCCCTGGCAGCTCAGTTGGTAAAGAATCTGCCTGCAGTGCAGGAGACCCGGGTTCGATCCCTGGGTCAGGAAGATCCGCTGGAGAAGGAAATGGCAACCCACTCTAGCATTCTTGCCTGGAAAATCCTATGGACAGAGAAGCCTGGTGAGCTACAGTCCATGGGGTCACAAGAGTCAGGCACGACTCAGTGACTAAACCACCAGTAGGGCTCACAGCCGTGTCCTTAGCATTGCCAGGAACGGGCTAGTGTTTACAGAGCTACTGAACACTGAAGAGTACCGTTTGTTGCATCTTTTGCAACATATGAATGTTAAGGATGGAAGAAATGAAGAAAGATGGGGGGTGGGTGGGAGAGAAGAGAAACATCACAAGGATAGTATGAGTTAGAGGATTAGGTGGCCTGGCCTGGCCTGCTACATTTGAGGTATAGGAACACAGGCCGAGAGAGGACACATTTCTGTGCACTGCTTGCACATGCCAGGCTCAAGAAACGAACGCTACTGTGCTGACGAAAGAAATTATGCCAGAAGTGTGCCTCAGGTGTTGACATCTGCCCGTGTCAGGGACCTCGCTAGAGACGGGAGGAAGAAGCTGCTAAGATCTGTGATGCTTTTTGCCACTGGCTGCAGAGGCTTCTGTACCGGGAACTACAACAAAACATGTGCCAGGGACTGGGGAGAGAAGTGTGGGATCCCAAACGGTCTTGCAAATGCGGCAGGGGTTGGTGCCATTTTATCTTAACGTTATTGCGACCCAGCAACCCAGGGTAATTGTGGGAAAGAGCCTCGGGACTGTCAACCAGCTATGATTTCACCTGAAGCAATGATTCAAATTTCATTGCAGTTTTTGTTTGTGAACTTAGTAAAAATATATGAAACAGGGCTCCAGCTCACTTCACTAGTCACAGATGGCACTGGATACGAGAACTCCTGCCGAACAGGGTCTGTGGCTCTTGACTGCTCTGTCTCAGAACCTTTTGTTTTGAGTTGATGGTCTTCAGAGCTTCACGGGTGGCACTTCAGCATCATCCCTGACATGCTGGTACCACTGTTCTCTTTTCTCAGAACTGGCCCCGTTATCTGTCCTCAGGTGAATAGAGGCCCTGGTTTTAATGATGGTGTCCATGTGTACACACAGAAACACAGAAAGGGTTCATTATTCCTAATGGAAGTACAGAAATGCAGGGAAATGCAGCACTACCTGCCATTTTCATGATCAACATTTGCAATAGAGTGCATAAATGCTTCGGTTTACAGAAATAGCTAGACCTTTCTGAACCCTCCCAGTGATTAATTAGAAAGCCTGTCTTACAGATTTTTCTCTCAGGTGTAGTAACCTTGTAGCCCTTACCATTAAGAACTAATAAATAAATGCTTGGTTAAGCATAAACAGGGTGATAGGCAGTGAAAGAGTGATGATCTTGGTTTTTACAATATGCGCACTCTGTCATTTTACCTTGGAGGACAAAATAATATACAAAAACCAAAAGTCGCAAAAGCAACGAGAGTGAGCAATTTGTTATTATCCACTTAAAAAGTATTACTAGTCTTCACTGTGAATGATCATCTTTGTGATTATATCACAATCAATTTTAAGAAATAAAAATCCATCATTTTAAGAAAGCATTTCCAATTCTGCAATTAAACTGAAGATATGTACTGGGTAAAGATATAATATCTAGAAGGAGATCAGATGTTTAAATTTATTCTAGAAAAAAAAAAGAAGTAAACTAGATCACGAAAAAAGTACTCAAAATCAATAAAAGCCTATCCATTTAGCAGATACTTGAGTGGCTGCTTTGTACAAAAAATTTTAAACCACCTATCATATTAAATAGAGCTCCTCATCTCCTCCCTATATATTTTATGATAATTAAGCTAGGCAACTGCTGATTCTTCCCATTATCCTATCTTTTTAAATGAAGTTTAAGAAATAGTATGTCAAGCTGGGAAATTTTAGCTTCTATTATGAAAACGATACTAAAAAGTGAAAGTTAACCCCATTACAACTATGCAATCAGAACCTCATAAATATGATAGTATATTCAGAAAAAAAAGCTCACACTGGCTGATTATAAACAAAATATTTGGATAACTAGCTAAATCTGTACACAGCTTAATTGGTTCACCTTTAAAAGCCTCTTTAGAGCAGCAACAAATTATTTTACAAAATCTAGGCCAAAGTGTGTAAGTCCAATCTTCCACTTTCGTTATTGGAGCAAAGTGGTTTATGCAAATATGACAAATTTACACTGCTTTGCTAACTGCCAGTTTAATCAAAGATTTCCTTTAAACCAAAATAGTGACTTGAGATATACACTAAAACATATTCTTAAGGTATAATAGTTTGGATCACCATTTTTCTCTTTCCAGCCCACATTAACTCCCAAAGAGGTTGCCTTATACACTGAGTAATTTCCAAACAAAAAACTGACCAGTTTACTTGGATAAGAGAGCTGTGTTTTATATGTGAACAGGGAATAAGAGAGCCATCTAAAATATCCCAGTTTGAGTCTTTGCCAGTCCATTCTTTGTTATAAAAGGTTCACATCACACCTGCACTCAAACAAATGCAAGAAACTTAACACCATTAAGTTAAATTGTAAGCTCTTTATGGAAAAATAACTTCCTTTAGCTTCCCTTGTAATCCCTCTGAAGATTAGCATTATATATCCTACATACACTGATTGAATGAGGCTTACCTTTTTGTTTTATTTTTCCAGGAAGAAATGAGAAGGATGACTATATAAAAAACAACATCAGAAAGACACTTCTGTTTTTTGGGTATTTAACTTATATCCATTTTTTTCTGAACACTTAAAACTGTTCATCCATAAAACTATTTATTTACTATTGTCTACTGAGGACGCCGGAGGTCAGGGGAGGCAGCTGAGAGGAGCGACCCCACGTCCAAGGAGCAGCAGCTGTGCGGGCGCAGGAGGGCCCAGAGGAGCTGCTCCACGTTCAAGGTCAGGAGGGGCGGCCGTGAGGACAGTCCCCTCGTCCAAGGTACGGGCCAGCAGCTGCGCTTTGCTGCAGCAGCCGTGAAGAGATACCCCACGTCCAAGGTAAGAGAAACCCAAGTAAGACGGTAGGTGTTGCAAGAGGGCATCAGAGGGCAGACACACTGAAACCATAATCACAGAAAACCAGCCAATCTGATAACACAGACCACAGCCTTGTCTAACTCAATGAAACCAAGCCATGCCCACAGGGCAACCCAAGACAGGCGGGTCATGGTGGAGAGGTCTGACAGAATGTGGTCCACTGGAGAAGGGAATGGCAAGCCACTTCAGTATTCTTGCCTTGAGAACCCCATGAACAGTATGAAAAGAAAAATCATAGGATACTGAAAGGGGAACTCCCCAGGTCGGTAGGTGCCCAATATGCTACTGGAGATCAGTGGAGAAATAACTCCACAAAGAATGACGGGATGGAGCCAAAGCAAAAACAATACCCAGCTATGGATGTGACTGGTGATAGAAGCAAGGTCCAATGCTGTAAAGAGCAATATTGCATAGGAACCTGGAATGTCAGGTCCATGAATCAAGGCAAATTGGAAGTGGTCAAACAGGAGATGGCAAGAGTGAACGTTGACATTCTAGGAATCAGCAACATAAAATGGACTGTAATGGTTGAACTGAACTCAGATGACCATTTTATCTACTACTGTGGGCAGGAATCCCTTAGAAGAAACAGAGTAGCCATCATGGTCAACAAGAGTCCAAAATGCAGTACTTGGATGCAATCTCAAAAACGACAGAATGATCTCTGTTCATTTCTAAGGCAAACCATTCACTATCACGGTAATCCAAGCCTATGCCCCAATCAGTAACGCTGAAGAAGCTGAAGTTGAACGGTTCTATGAAGACCTACAAGACCTTTTAGAACTAACAGCCAAAAAAGATGTCCTTTTCATTATAGGGGACTGGAATGCAAAAGTAGGAAGTCAAGAAACACCTGGAGTAATGGGCAAATTTGGCCTTGGAATGCGGAATGAAGCAGGGCAAAGGCTAATAGAGTGTTGCCAAGAGAATGCACTGGTTATAGCAAACACCCTCTTTCAATAACACAAGAGAAGACTCTACACATGGACATAACCAGATGGTCAACACCAGAATCAGACTGATTATATTCTTTGCAGCCAAAGATGGAGACGCTCTATAAAGTCAGCAAAAACAAGACTGGAAGCTGACTGTGGCTCAGATCATGAATTCCTTATTGCCAAATTCAGACTTAAATTGAAGAAAGTGGGGAAAACCACTAGACCATTCAGGTACAACCTAAATCAAATCCCTTATGATTATACAGTGGAAGTGAGAAATAGATTTAAGGGACTAGATCTGATAGACAGAGTGCCTGCAGAAGTATGGACGGAGCTTTGTGATATTGTACAGGAGACAGGGATCAAGACCATCCCCATGGAAAAGAAATGCAAAAAAGCAAAATGGCTGTCTGGGGAGGCCTTACAAAGAGCTGTGAAAAGAAGAGAAGCAAAAAGCAAAGGAGAAAAGGAAAGATATAAGCATCTGAATGCAGAGTTCCAAAGAATAGCAAGGAGAGATAAGAAAGTCTTCCTCAGTGATCAATGCAAAGAAATAGAGGAAAACAACAGAATGGGAAAGACTAGAAATCTCTTCAAGAAAATTAGAGATACCAAGGGAACATCTCATGCAAATTGGGCTCAATAAAGGACAGAAATGGTATGGACCTAACAGAAGCAGAAGATATTAAGAAGAGGTGGCAAGAATACACAGAACTATACAAAAAAGATCTTCACGACCCAGAAAACCACAATGGTGTGATCACTCACCTAGAGCCAGACATCCTGGAATGTTAAGTCAAGTGGGCCTTAGAAAGCATCACTACGAACAAAGCTAGTGGAGATGATAGAATTCCAGTTGAGCTATTTCAAATCCTGAAAGATGATGCTGTGAAAGTGCTACAGTCAATATGCCAGCAGATTTGGAAAACTCAGAAGTGGCCACAGGACTGGAAAAGGTCAGTTTTCATTCCAATCACTAAGAAAGGCAAAGCCAAAGAATGCTCAAACTATTGCACAATTGCACTCATCTCACACGCTTGTAGAGTAATGCTCAAAATTCTCCAAGCCAGGCTTAAGCAATACGGGAACCATGAACTTCCTGATGTTCAAGCTGGTTTTAGAAAAGGCAGAGGAACCAGAGATCAAATTGCCAACATCCACTGGATCATGGAAAAAGCAAGAGAGTTCCAGAAAAACATCTATTTCTGCTTTATTGACTATGCCAAAGCCTTTCACTGTGTGGATCACAATAAACTATGGAAAATTCTGAAAGAGATGGGAATACCAGACCACCTCACCTGCCTCTTGACAAATCTGTATGCAGGTCAGGAAGCAACAGTTAGAACTGGACATGGAACAACAGACTGGTTCCAAATAGGAAAAGGAGTACGTCAGGGCTGTATATTGTCACTCTGCTTCTTTAACTTATATGCAGAGTACACCATGAAAAACGCTGGTCTCAAAGAACCACAAGCTGGAATCAAGATTGCTGGGAGAAATATCAATAATCTCAGATATGCAGATGACACCACACTTACGGCAGAAAGTGAAGAGGAACTAAAAAGCCTCTTGATGAAAATGAAAGAGAAGAGCAAAAAAGTTGGCTTAAAGCTCAACATTCAGAAAACTAAGATCATGGCAACTGGTCCCATCACTTCATGGGAAATAGATGGGGAAGCAGTGGAAACAGTGTCAGACTTTTTTGGGGGGCCTCCAAAATCACTGCAGATGGTGACTGCAGTCATGAAATTAAAAGATGCTTACTCCTTGGAAGGAAAGTTATGACCAACCTAGATAGCATATTGAAAAGCAGAGACATTACTTTGCCAACAAAGGTCCGTCTAGTCAAGGCTATGGTTTTTCCTGTGGTTATGTATGGATGTGAGAGTTGGACTGTGACGAAAGCTGAGTGCCAAAGAATTGATGCTTTTGAACTGTGGTGTTGGCGAAGACTCTTGCGAGTCCCTTGGACTGCAAGGAGATCCAACCAGCCCATCTAAAGGAGATCAGTCCTGGGTGTTCATTGGAAGGACTGATGGTGAAGGTGAAACTCCAATACTTTGGCCACCTCATGTGAAGAGTTGCCTCATTAGAAAAGACCCTGATGCTGGGAGGGATTGAGCGTAGGAGGAGAAGGGGGTGACAGAGGATGAAATGCCTGGATGGCATCACTGACTCAATGGACACGAGTTTGAGTGAACTCTGGGAGTTGGTGATGGAGAGGGAGGCCTGGCGTGCTATGATTCATGGGGTCACAGAGAGTCGGACACGACTGAGCGACTGAACTGAACTGAACTGAACTGACTGAGGACAATTAATAGTCACTCAAAATCTCACCATGCAGAAATAACTTCAATATTCGGAGAGTGTCTTTCAAGCATGTATGTTCCTACAAAGACAAAGAGATGAAGATATTTTTTTAGTGGAATAATTCTATAAATGCTGGCTTTAAGAACTCAATAAATCAAAGAAAAAAAGTGAGCTGAAAGAGAAAAATCCTTGGACTTCTAAAAAACATTTCTTCACTGAGTTATTAGAATTCCTTTAAAATGTCTCCATATTAAAGAAAAAATATTATGAAGGAACGATAAGTGACTAAGGTCAGAACTTAAAACAGCATCTCTAATGAGCTGATGGAAAGGATGAGCTAACTAACCCATCTGTGGTCTGGCCTACTGCTTCCATTTTTCCTCTACCCTCAGTTGTTTGTGTATGTGTGTTCATAGTTGTATATCATTATTTTTATGCTCTCAGGATTTATAACATTGAACCACATAACAAGAGTTCCATGATTGCTTAATCATAGGTATTTTTACATATATTTTATTTTTATTCATTTCTTGTTAATAGTAACTGTCACAGGTACTATAAGCCCCAAATTCTTACCTGCCTGAGAATGTTGTCTTTTTGTTTGAAAGATAATTTGCCTGTGAATAAAATAGTTAGATCACATATTTCTGCCCTTGGAAAATGATAGCCATGGCTCCACTATTCTTTTGTCATTTGTGTTGCTTTGAAAAAGTTTTAGACAAACATCAAGGCTGTTTATTGTCACCCTGCTTATTTAACTTATATGCA
The DNA here is from genome assembly GCA_006410935.1 of Redunca redunca. Classification (NCBI taxonomy): domain Eukaryota; kingdom Metazoa; phylum Chordata; class Mammalia; order Artiodactyla; family Bovidae; genus Redunca; species Redunca redunca. The sequence continues at coordinate 35,534 of SJYQ01000566.1, forward strand.
GAGTACATCATGAGAAACGCTGGACTGGAAGAAACACAAGCTGGAATCAAGATTGCCATGAGAAATATCAATAACCTCAGATATGCAGATGACACCACCCTTAATGGCAGACAGTGAAGAGGAACTAAAAAGCCTCTTGATGAAAGTGAAAGTGGAGAGTGAAAAAGTTGGCTGAAAGCTCAACATTCAGAAAACTAAGATCATGGCATCTGGCCCCATCACTCCATGGGAAATAGATGGGGAAACAGTGGAAACAGTATCAGACTTTATTTTGGGGGGCTCCAAAATCACTGCAGATGGTGATTGCAGCCATGAAATTAAAAGATGCTGACTCCTTGGAAGAAAAGTTATGACCAACCTAGATAGCATATTGAGACATTACTTTGCTGACTAAGGTCTGTCTAGTCAAGGCTATGGTTTTTCCTGTGGTCATGTATGGATGTGAGAGTTGGACTGTGAAGAAGGCTGAGCGCCGAAGAATTGATGTTTTTGAACTATGGTGTTGGAGAAGACTCTTGAGAGTCCCTTGGGCTGCAAGGAGATCCAACCAGTCCATTCTGAAGGAGATCAGCCCTGGGATTTCTTTGGAGGGAATGATGCTAAAGCTGAAACTCCAGTACTTTGGCCACCTCAGGCGAAGAGTTGACTCACTGGAAAAGACTCTGATGCTGGGAGGGATTGGGGGCAGGAGGAGAAGGGGGCGACCGAGGATGAGATGGCTGGATGGCATCACGGACTCGATGGAAGTGAGTCTGAGTGAACTCCGCGAGATGGTGATGAACAGGGAGGCCTGGCGTGCTGCGATTCATGGGGTCGCAAAGAGTTGGACACGACTGAGCGACTGAACTGAACTGAGGTTTTCCCCTTTTATGTGACTTACTTTCTCAGGTAGGATGCCCATGTAATTTATCCTTAAATACCAGAAATTGTATTAGCATATATTTTGGTGTTCATTACTTTATATTAAGTTTTTTCAGGTATAAAGGGCCTTTGTTATATCCAGGTCAAATCTTTCTTCAGGAAAGTTTTCTTACATACTAGATCACTTTGTGTTTTGTTCCATTTGTCTGCTCTTTTCTTCAGCAACAGTAATCTTTTGATTGTTGGATATCCTTTGTCTGCCACATCTATAATCTTCCTTATAATAATTTTTAGATCTCCCCCCCACCCCCAATTTGGCTTGTGAGATTTATTCTCCATGTTTTTATTTCCCGGTTCTGACCCACATGACTGTTCTCTATTCTGATTTTATTGCCTTTGACAGGGCATTTACGTCCATAATGATTTCTCATTTCTCTCTGGTTTTATTCCTGAGTTTTCTAGCTCAAATTTTGTCTTCTGTTATTTTATTGTATCTTTTTTTTTTTAATTTCTTTTGATAGCTTGTTTTCAAGAGGTCATTTATCTGCAGTTTCTTTGAGACTCTGGAGAATTGTCTTTGACACTTTCTGTGTTTCTCTGTATCAGTCCTCTTCAAATGTACCTTCTTCATCCATCTTTAGATCATGTTCTTTTTTTACCCCCAGGTAAAACCCCAGTTTCTTTCTGTTGACAGAGCAGGCAAGATACCTTCTGAAGAACAGGCTTTCTTTTGTTTATTTGTACTCTGTGGATTCTTCAAAGAAGTCTCTCTGAAATATATATACTCTTATCTTCTTCAAGAGTTCTTTTAATTCTTGCATCACGAGTTTCATAAAACTCACACCGTGGGCTGGCAGATTCTCATCGTGTTCCCTTTCTCAGGGCTTCTCTGTAACACTCTTTCAGACTCCTCTATAAAGTCTCACTACTGTTCATCAACCATTGTGGACTAACCTTTCACTCCTTCTTTCCCCAGCTGACATCTGATGTTTGTGAAATACACCTCTGGAATGGAGGAATTAACAATGGATCAAATTAGCTCTGTTTTAGAAAATACTGGATTGCTGTTCCTTTTTTGGTCGGAGAAGTATAGGGCATCTTTCAAAAGTAGTAACCTTTTGAGTTATTTATTTTGAAAGGATTTTATGTTTTATATCAGGGATTATTATGTTTCTTTTACTCTCCAATTCAGAAATTGAGTCAGCAATGTTCTTTTCTCCTAATTAGGTTTTAGCTATAGCTAGGGGCTCCCTAGGTGCCCGTGGCCAAGAACTCTAATATAAATAAAAATGCAGTATCATTCTCTGTTCTATTATAATTATCAACTGAGTTAAAGCAAAACCCTTGGAGATGACTGTTAAGCTGCAGTAGAAACTTTATGAAATATGTGGTTCCCCAAAGCACTTTTTACATCAGTCTTTTCTGATGTGAGGCATCAGAAAAAGGTAATCTTATATATCACCTTCCCTTTACATGCATACTAACACAGACTTTCAGAACTTTTCCAAGCAGCTCTGCCCTGGTTTTAGTCTGTCCTAATTATCTTCAGCACTGAAGGAAAATGAGAGACACCTCCTCAGCTCCTGCTCTTCATCTAGAGTGTTGTAATTGAAGACTGGGGTAGATAAAGGATTATTCTTCCGATTAGAACAAGTTTGATTCAAATTGGCTTGAATTATTTCATTTTTCAAGCCTCCTACAAACAGCCTTTCCCTACATTGCTGTGGAATCTAAATACACAGCAACATCACAGGTAAAAGTGGTTTTAAAAACAGTTCCTATGTAAGGTCCAGTATGGTGACTATGGTTAATAATATGGTATTTCATAACTTAAAGTTGCTAGGAGAGTAAATCTTTTTTTTTTTTTTTGGCAGCATCTTATGGCTTGTGGGATCTTATTTCCTGAGCAGGAACTGAACCTGGGCCCTCGGCAGTGAAAGTGTGGAGCCCTAACCACTGGACCTAATTCCTAAACACTGGAGCCCGAATTCACTGGACCACCAGGGAATTCCTAACAGTAGATCTTTTCATCACAAGAAAAAATTGTAACTATGTATGGTGAGAGATGTTAACTAGACTTTAATGATGGTGATCATTTTGTAATGCATACAAAATCATCTGTATACACATACAATTACATTTGTAATACATACCAAATCATTATGTTGTATACCTGAAATACCTCAGGATAAAGGAAAAATTGCAACATGGATTGAGGAGACATACTACTTTCAAAATAGTAAAACTGATAGCAGTTATCCATCTCCCTAATCTTTCAAGGAAGGTAAAAGTAAAACACTTCTTTGCCTTACAATCAGGGTAAACTTATTCCTTAGGTTATGAAAATCCACACCATGACTCTCATGATTTTTATACTATATTAGGATCTATGATTAGGTAATAGCATCCCACTCCAGTACTCTTGCCTGGAAAATCCCATGGGCGGAGGAGCCTGGCAGGCTGTAGTCCATGGGGTCGCGAAGAGTTGGACACGACTGAGCGACTTCACTTTCACTTTTCACTTTCATGCATTGGAGAAGGAAATAGCAACCCACTCCAGTGTTCTTGCCTGGAGAATCCCAGGGATGGCAGAGCCTGGTGGGCTGCCGTCTATGGGGTCCCACAGTCGGACACGACTGAAGCGACTTAGCAGCAGCAGCAGGATCTATGATATGAGTCTTAAGTCAAACTAGACAATTATTGCCATTGACTGTTAATCACACAAAGCTATCAAATATTTAAGACCATACAGTTCCTGGTTAAAAAAATGAATATCTGAAATATTTACAAAACAAAGTGTCCGTAGTAGCATTCAGTTCAGTCACTCAGTTGTGTCCAACTCTTTGCAACCCCATGAACCACAGCACGCCAGGCATCCCTGTCCATCACCAACTCCTGGAGTTCACTCAAACTCATGTCCATGGAATCGGTGATGCCATCCAGCCATCTCATCCTCTGTCATCCCCTTCTCCTCCTGCCCTCAATCTTTCCCAGCATCAGGGTCTTTTCAAGTGAGTCAGCCCTTCGCATCAGGTGGCCAAAGTATTGGAGTTTCAGCTTCAACATCAGTCCTTCCAATGAACACCCAGGACTAATCTCCCTTAGGATGGACTGGTTGGATCTCCTTGCAGTCCAAGTGACTCTCAAGAGTGTTCTCCAACACCACAGTTCAAAAGCATCAATTCTTTGGCGCTCAGCTTTCTTTATACAGAATAGCATTTCACAAACTGCAGTTAAGTAAAACAAACAAACAAAAGAGCAGACCTTATATATGTTTGCTTACAGGGAGACCCACTTCAAGATTCTAATGAGAATTCTGAACACACAGTAAGAGCGAACACTTATGTCTGTGAATGACTTCAAAGTATAAAGCTTGGGTTTGAGTTAACTAACATCTGTTATTCAGGAGTTCAGTTCCATGGACATATTTACTATACATATAGCACAACATATATGTGTTAGGTGGTATATGAGTTAGGTGGTATGAGGTATAAACAGACATATAAGACGTGACCTCATGGAGTGAACAAGCTAGTAACAGATAAAGCATGTGTGCAGGTAACTGCAATAGAAGGCAGAGGTGGTGATGCTCTGAAAGGTAAAACCAGAAAGCCTAGGACAGCAGAGAGGCCAGAATATTCCCATCTAGCTGGCCGTGATGGAGCCTTCTTGTAGGAGGATACATTTAAGTTGAATCTCAGAGAATGGGAAAGAGGAGGCTGGAGCATATGAAGGGCACAGCCTGATCAAAGGCACAGAAATAACGAAAGTATCAATGTTAGAGGGTTTATAAACAAATGGAGCACAGCTCATCCAAGGGTGATACGTTAGGCAGCAGAGAAAAGAAACAGGTGTTGTACCTCAGTGTGAACTGGGGCTTAGTCACTTAAGAAAAAGTGATTTTCTAATTTCACTGTGCATCAGAATCATTCTGAGGATCCTGTTAAAGTTCCAGGTCCCAGGCCTGTCCCAAATCTCTGGGAGAGCAGAAGGCCGAGGTGTGTCAATGCGCGTGTGCTTTCAGTGAACCCTCTAGACCACATTTTGAGAAATACCATGCAGGGCTTGGAAAGCAGGCCTTCGGGAATGAGAATATATTTTTAGGTATTATAACTTTTGCGAGTGACAATTTGGTTCATTTTAGAAACTCTGGTTTTATTGGCTTTGTGTATGGCACTAAACACTTTCTCTAATATAAAAATAGATAATGAATTCTAAAAAGAATATCAATAAAAGTTACACACACACACACACACACACACACATGAACACTCTGTACCTCCCATTAGAATAAATTTCTACCAAAAAGAGCGTTCAGAAAATAAGCTGTGCAAGCCCAAGAATTCTGCTGAGTTTGAAGTGTCTGTATTCAGAAACAGCGTGAGACATCAAATGCTCTGCACATCAAGTAGGTTCATGTAGAAAAGAAATTTAAATAAGAGATGAACTATGCTGTGGGGCAGTGAGGAGGACTTCTATGGAACCTGACCCGTCAGTGTTACGTTGACAGGGGGTGTGCTCATGCTTACAAAAACCTTCATGCTGTTTTTACTAATTAACAAGTGTAAGAACCTTAGGAAAATTTTCCACAGAGGTAATTCATGTCTTTATCCCTTTATACCTTATTTTTCTTCTAAGCTTGTACAATGGGGGTTGGAACCCTACAGTATGAGTCACATTTTTATTTTATTTTTTTGACAGCATTGCCATATTTTCATCCTTTTGGTGTTTCTTAATTTCAGACTCTGCATCTTGACAGCTCAACCCTGTTGATTAATGCCTTGTAGGAACCCCTATATGGCCTGCCTGTTAGCGATCTAATTTTGTGCTGGAATGCCTGGGCTGGTATGTTGAACCGATTCACCACCCAGGTGGCTACATTTGGACTAAATGAGCTGTGAAGGGTTTCATCTTTGCCCATCACCGTCTTCTTTCGCGGAGCCCCACAGTATGCAGCCACTGCTCCGACGTGATTTGTCACAACCCATCAATAGAAAATAAATTATTGCCATTCTCACTTGTCAATGGGCTTGTCTTCACTTCAGCTGGCCTAATGATTGGAAGCTCAAAGGGAACATTTCCCATCTTTGTAGAGCATGATTCTGACTGAATGCACCGCTCCCACATGCAACTTAGCCAGTAAAAAACACACACAGAAAGGAAATTAATTGGCTGTTTTGCGCCAGTGATTAGAACATTACACTCGAAGTCCACAGAAACTGATATTAGGCAAGCAAGATTAGGTCGGTTGTGACTTTTATTTGCTTAGTGCAACATGATTAGCAACTGCTTCATTCAAGGTTAGTGCACTTGCTGCTGCAGAAGAAAATCTTCATCTCATCACGATGCTGCTGTGGACCTTTAAGCTGATAAGCATGTTCTGGGCGGAAATTAGAAATCCCTTTGGGAGGGAAGCAAATGAGGATATGTAACAGAGAACTCATCAAGTGGCTTAGACTCATCCTGATGTCTGGCACTTGAAAATCATATTCCTAGGAAACGGGCCCTGCAAGCTGTATTTGCAGAGTATTGAGATGGTAAATTGTGTCAGTTCAGGAGACAAGGAATAAAAGGACCCAAGGAGCAACATGAAGTAGAGGGTGACACCTTTCAAGGAGCTAACTAAACATGATCATGCTTTTAAAAGAAGGAGAAAACTCTTCTTTCTTACAATCAACAGAATGAGGAAGAAGAGCAAAAGATACAACAGCAAGGCATCAAGTGAGACCTCGTAATTAAATTCAGAGATGCAGGAGATCAAAGAGGAACTATATTAAAAAATTAAGTCTAGGGTATGGATCTGAGAGTCCCTGTTAACAGCTTTGCTTAGAGTATAATGACAAGAGGCTTTATCTAACAGAATAATAAGCAAAGTTATAGTGTAAAAGAATGACTGACACTTATAAGTATTTTAAATATGATAGTGTTTTAGATTTTGGCCATGTTTCCAAAGTTAAGCAGTTTTTTATTATTGCCCTAACTTTTCTGCCTCCACCCAAGGATAAGACAGTGGTGCGGGGGAGGTGAGGAAACCAACTGTAGTAAATGTCAAAATCTGAGTTCCTGACCTCCATTTTCTCTGATTTTTGTAGAGGATATTTTCCATCCCATTGTTTATTTATACCAGAGATGGATGCCCCAAGAGTAAACTAAACCTTCAAATAGTGTATAGTTTAGAAATCCTATTAATGTATTTCCATGCTTATTTAATTTAGCAGTTTAACTCAATTTCACCTCTGCCATAGAAAATGACACCTGTGGCTTTAAAACTAGAATGCCTCTGCTTCATACCAATGGTTCAAATTCACAGACCTTTCCCCCCATAACACAGACACTTTGGTTTAACAAACCCTTGGTGTTTTTTCCTCTTTTACCTTCCTTTCAATTCAGTTCAGTCACTCAGTCAGGTCTGACTCTTTGTGACCCCATGGACAGAAGCATGTCAGGCCTCCCTGTCCATCATGAACTCTGGGAGCTTGCTCAAACTCATTTCCATTGAGTTGATGATGCCATTCAACCATCTCATCCTCTGTCGTTCCCTTCTCCTCCTGCCTTCAATCTTTCCCAGCATCAGGGTCTTTTCCAGTGAGTTGGCTCTTCACATCAGGTGGCCAAAGTAAGGGAGCTTCAGCTTCAGCATCAGTCCCTCCAAAGTATTGGAGTATTACCTTCCTTTATCTGCAGAAATTACTGTCTTCCAGTGTTTGGAAACATAAGGTTTTTGGGCTACTCAGTCACCTGTCTTCTGGATTAAGGTCACATTTCATCATGGTGAACTCCTACTTTCACATGGTTAGTGCTGCTTGTTGTAGGAGGTCTTGCCTGCTCAGGGCCATATTTATCTCCATCCTATACTGTATTTCCAGCTTTCCCTATTAGAATACACTACTTCTATCTTATTCTTGTCTCGGTCTATTCAAGTAAGATCTGTTGCCTGTGTTTCCTGTATACTTTGTCTCCCCTCTCAGGTCTTGTTTGCAATAGTTTTCTCTTCCTTATTTTTACATTTTTTTGCCTGTTTTTTTTTTAGTTTGCAAACACTATTCCCTGTTAGATCTCATTTATTCACATTTCATCCAAGTGGACATTCTTTATCTTCTTTAAATCCTGGATCATCATATTTTCTGACAAAGCATCAGTTCAGTCAATTCAGTCGCTCAGTTGTGTCCGACTCTTTGCTATCCCATGAATCGCAGCAGGCCAGGCCTCCCTGTCCATAACCAACTCCCAGAATTCACCCAGACTCATAAGCATCAAGTTGGTGATGCCATCCAGCCATCTCATCCTCTGTCATCCCCTTCTCCTCCAGCCCTCAATCCACTTCAGTATTCTTGCCTTGAGAACCCCATGAACAGTATGAATTCCCCAGGTCAGTAGGTCGGGAGCACTGCTTACAGCGGTGTGTGCATGGGACCTTTTGAAGGAGATCTCCACTATCTTCATTATCTTCACCATAGTTTCACCTCAGGCCAAACAACAGGCAGGAAACACAGACCAACCAACAGAAAATTGGATTAAAGATTTATTGAGCTTGGCCCCGCCCATCAGAACAAGACCCAGTTTCCCCCTCAGTCAGTCTCTCCCATCAGGAAGCTTCCATAAGCCTCTTATCCTTATCCTTCAGAGGGCAGACACAATGAAAACCAACCAATCTGATCACATGGACCACAGCTTGTCTAACTCAATGAAACTATGAACCATGCCATGTAGGGCCACCCAAGATGGATGGGTCATGGTGGAGAGTTCTGACAAAACATGGTCCACTGGAGAAGGGGATGGCAAACCACTTCAGTATTCTTGCCTTGAGAACCCCATGAACAGTATGAAAAGGCAAAAAGATAAGACACTGAAAGATGAACTCCCCAGGTTGGTAGGTGCCCAAAACGCTACTGGAGATCAGTGGAGAAATAACTCCAGAAAGAAGGAAGAGATGGAGCCAAGTAAAAACAACACTCAGTTGTGCATATGACTGGTGATGGAAGTAAAGTCCAATGCTATAAAGAGCAATACTGTATAGGAACCCGGAATGTTAGGTCCATGAATCAAGGCAAACTGGAAGTGGTCAAACAGGATATGGCAAGAGTGAATGTCAACAATTTAGAAGTCAGTTAATTAAAATCGACTGGAATGGGTGAATTTAACTCAGATGACGATTATATCTACCACTGTGTGCAAGAATCCCTTAGAAGAAATGGAGTAGAATCACAATCAACAAGAGTTGATGCAGTTCAGTTCAGTTCAGTTGCTCAGTCCTGTCCGACTCTTTGCAACCCCATGAATCGCAGCACATCAGGCCTCCCTGTCCATCACCAACTCCTGGAGTTCACTCAGACTCACATCCATCAAGTTGGTGATGCCATCCAGCCATCTCATCCTCTGTCATCCCCTTCTCCTCCTGCCCCCAATCCCTCCTAGCATCAGAGTCTTTTCCAATGAGTCAACTCTTCGCATGAAGTGGCCAAAGTACTAGAGTTTCAGCTTCAGCATCATTCCCTCCAAAGAAATCCCAGGGCTGATCTCCTTCAGAATGGAGTATCATTCCTTCCAAAGAAATCCCAGGGTTGATCTCCTTCAGAATGGACTGGCTGGATCTCCTTGCAGTCCAGGGGACTCTCAAGAGTTTTCTCCAACACCACAGTTCAAAAGCATCAATTCTTCAGCACTCAGCTTTCTTCACAGTCCAACTCTCACATCCATACATGACCACA
>SJYQ01000566.1:45300-59268 GCA_006410935.1 Redunca redunca
CCCCCCATCCCGAACCCCCCTCCCACCTCCCTCCCCAGCCCATCCCTCAGGGTTGTCCCAGTGCACTGGCTTTGAGTGCCTGTTTCATGCACCGAACTTGCACTGGTGATCTGTTTCACATATGGTAATATACAAGTTTCAATGCTGTTCTATCAAATCATCCCACCCTCACCTTCACCCAGAGAGCCCAAAAGTCTGTTCTGTATATCTGTGTCTCTTCTGCTGTCTCACATATAGGGTCATCGTTACCAGCTTTCTAAATTCCATATATATGTGTTAGTATACTGTACTGGTATTTTCCTTTCTGACTTACTTCACTCTGTATAATAGGCTCCAGTTTCATCCACCTCTTTAGAACTGATTCAAATGTATTCTTTTTGATAGCTGAGTAATACTCCATTGTGTATATGTACCACAGCATTCTTATCCATTCGTCTGCTGATGGGCATCTAGGTTGCTTCCATGTCCTGGCTATTGTAAACAGTGCTGTGATGAACATTGGGGTCCATGTGTCTCTTTCAATTCTGGTTTCTTCAGTGTGTATGCCCAGCAGTGGGATTGCTCTTTAGGGCCCTACGATTTTCAGAATGGGCTTCAGCTTCAAGTCAGCAACTGCACGAGTTGCTCATAGAGAGTCGGCCTATCCTTTGAAGTTTGGAAGCCAAGTACTGAGTTCTCTCTAGCTGTGGAAGCCCTCCATGGCATCTCCTTCAAATAGAAGGCTGTTTCATCTACGCAGGAGTCTGTTGTTTAGTGCAGCCGCCTTCATTCCTTATCCTAGTTAGATTTTTTGGATAACCTGCTGCAGCTTCTACATCAGCACTTGCTGATTCACCTCACATGTTTAGGGTATAAAGAGGGCTTCTTCACTTCAGCCTCCTGAACCCATCTCTGCCAGCTTCAAATTTTTCTTCTGCAAGCTTCCTCACTTCTCTCCGTCTCCACAGAAGTGAAGGGAGTTAGGGCCTTGTTCTGGATTAGGCTTTGGCTTAGGGAAAGGTGGTTGGTTTGATCTCTATCTAAATCACTAAAGTTGTCTCCATATCAGCAAAAAGACTGTTTTGCTTTCTTGTCATTCATGTGTTCACTGGAGTAGCCTTTTTAATTTCCTTCAAGCACTTTTCCTTTGTATCCACAACTTGCCTAACTGATGCAAGTGAAAGTGAAAGTGAAGGTTGCTCAGTCATGTCTGACTCTTTGCCATCCCGTGGACAATACAGTCCATGGAATTCTCCAGGCCAGAATACTGGAGTGGGTAGCCTTCGGGTAGCCTTTCCCTTCTCAGGGGGATCTTCGTGACCCAGGAATTGAACCTAGGTATCCTGCATTGCAGGAGGATTCTTTACCAGCTGAGCCACAAGGGAAACCCAAGAATACTGGTGTGGGTAGCCTTTCCCTTCTCCAGGGGATCTTCCCGACCCAGGAATTGAACCGGGGTCTCCTGCATTGCAGGTGGGTTCTTTACCAGCTGAGCTATCAGGGAAGCCCACTGATGCAAGAGGCCTAGTTTTCAGCCTGTCTCTGCTCCTGAAATGCCTTCCTCAATAACTGTACTCACTTCTAGCTCTTGATTTAAGAAGAGAGATGGGCAACTCTTCCTTTCACTAGAACACTGAGAGTCCATTGTAGGGTTACTAACTGGCTTACTTTCAATACTGTTGCATCTCAGGAAATAGAGAGGCCCAAGCAGAAGGAGAGCGATGGGGGAACACACCTAGGAGAGCAATCAGAACACACAACAACAACCCATTCAGTCTGCTGTCTTCATGGGCGTGATCTGTGGTGCCTGAGGACAACCACAAGAGCAGCATCGCAGATCACCATAACAAAGAAAAATGATCAAGTGTGAAATGTGAGCATCACCGAACTGTGACACGGAGAAACAAAGTCAGCAAATGCTGTGTGGAAAATGGTGCTGACAGATTTCTTGATCAACAACAGGGTTGCCACACACCTTCAATTTGTAAAAAATTCAATATCTGAAAAATGCTATAAAACGAGGTATGTCTGTGTTAGACTAGACAGTCACAAATGAGCAGGAAATATGATACACATATTTTTTACACATTTTTAATTCTCTACTATTGCCCTCTCTTTGGTGACAGTTTAAGAAAATGGAAAAGTACAGAAAAAATTAGATCATATTTTAATCCTCTAGTTGCCAAATTTTCATGCATCTATGTTAATTAAATAACTTGAATCAGGCCCTCATTTACACATTTACTCCTTAATTATTGTGATTACCTTCATCTTAAAATTCTACATCAACAGGAAATGAATCTCATAAAACAAAAAAAATATTGTGACATATTAATGTTGATATAAGAGGAAATTATGATCATTTCAAAGGATTTCTCCCCCTTTTTTACTGTGTAAATGTAGAACATGAGTATGAGGCAATTATTCAAACATTTCAGATCTCAAATATCTAGATAACTGAATGAAACATTTCAAACTTAAATTACTCCCATCTTTTAATTTTCCATTTTGCTTTTTGAGTATAGACACAGTTTCAAATAACTTGTATATGTCATTTTTTAATTGCCTTAAAGTTGAAATAAATAGCATAATTGGAGAACTTCACAAGAGAATAAAGGCTTTGCTCTTAACAAATGTACATTCTCAGTGGTGATTTCACATCTTTTGCACATAGTAGCTTCCTCCTCAGATGAGGAATCATGAAAATTAGCTTCCACCCTGATTCACAAAACTGAGCTGGGAATGAATCCCTAATGTCACATATGCTATTTATACTCAGCATCATCAAAGGCTGAGCTAGTAGTCAACCAGTGAACAGCATCTTTAGTTGTATGTACCCAAATTGTAGTTACACTTATATTTTAAAATGACAATCTTTATTTTTTAAATCTTACTTTCTTAAAACTTATTTCTTAAAAGAGTTATTATTATACCAGGATAGAGAAGATAGAACTGCAATCTAGGAAGAACACTTTTGCTCTTCATATATTCAGATATCAGGGTTTTGTTTGTTCTTAAAAATTGAGAGGGTGGGGTGGGGACAACACAATCTATCATGGTGATTGAAGGCTTGGTAACTGACAAATAATGAACATATAATGTGTTACATGCTCAGTCATGTCCAACTCTTGGAGACCCCAAGGACTGTAGCTCACCAGGCTCCTCTGTTCATGGAGTTCTCCAGGCAAGAATACTGGAATGGGTTGCCATTCCCTTCTCCAGGGGATCTTCTGGACCCAGGGATCAAACCCCAGTCTCCTGCACTGCTGGAAGATTCTCTACCATCTGAGTCACAGGGAAGCCCGTTGAGGACATAAGGAAATATATGGGACTGAAAGCATCAATACATGACCCTAAAGGGGTTACGTGAATTATAATCAGAATCACTTACAAAGCAGTAGATTTTCTTATCAAAAAATAAGATAGCAATTTGCAAATGTCTCATTATTGGCCTCTGTTATAACCTTGGGTATACTGCCCAATAATGTATGATCATGGGGCTCACTGAGTCAAAGAAATTCATAGAACACTGAACATATGCAGTGTTTGGTTGCAAAATCATCATGTGGTATAAATAATAATGTAACACTAACACAAATACATTGTATTCTGGGAATGAAACACTACTAGTAATTCCAAACTCTTTAAGTAAAGAGTGTGGTCCACACCTATAATGGGAGCCATAGAACTATACTCTCATCTCAGTATCACATCAAACCAAACAAACATACCCAAAAGGACTAAAGCGGTAAGGAACCATCTTAGAAACTACTGGAATGAATGTTCTGGAATCTGGACTATCTACTGTTTCCCAAACTCAAATGCTGTTTCTCACCTTTTGTTTTTTCATGCTTTTCTCCCCTGTGCCTTGAATACCTCTGTTTCTGTTTCTCCCCTAATTCCTGCTCATCCACCTAGACCGGGTTCTAACCACCCTGCTTTTTTTGCTGAGTTAGGAGCCTCTCAGCATCCAATATTCCAAGCATTCCAAGCATATCTCTAGTAACTCTAAAACCTGAAAGGATTTTCCCCACTGTAAGTGATCTGAGGGCAAAGACTATGTGTTCAGTTCAGTTCAGTTCAGTCACTCAGTCGTGTCCGACTCTTTGCAACCCCACGAATTACAGCACGCCAGGCCTCCCTGTCCATCACCAACTCCCAGAGTTCACTCAGACTCACGTCCATCGAGTCAGTGATGCCATCCAGCCATCTCATCCTCTGTCGTCCCCTTCTCCTCCTGCCCCCAATCCCTCCCAGCATCAGAGTCTTTTCCAATGAGTCAACTCTTTGCATGAGGTGGCCAAAGGAGTTCCAGCTTCAGCATCATTCCTTCCAAAGAAATTCCAGGGCTGATCTCCTTCAGAATGGACTGGTTGGATCTCCTTGCAGTCCAAGAGACTCTCAAGAGTCTTCTCTAACACCACAGCTCAAAAGCATCAGTTCTTCAGTGCTCAGCTTTCTTTATACTCCAACTCTCACATCCATACATGACCACAGGAAAAAACAGCCTTGACTAGATGGACCTTTGTTGGCAAAGTAATGTCTCCGCTTTTCAAAGACTATGTGTACTTTTCATCGTTTATTGCCCTGCTTTGGCACAGCACTTGTCACTTAGTGGGCATTCAAGGAATGGCTGTTGAACTAAACCAAACTGCAAAATCAATATTCAAGAAGAATTCTGAGGAAACAAGAGGTTACTAGAATATCACACAGTTGATCCTGTTCTCCAATGAAACTGGAGGGCTTGCTCCAAGAATTTACCCCATGTATCTTGAAAAGAAAAAAACATGTCCTTTTCATTATAGGGGAATGGAATGTAAAAGTAGGAAGTCAAGAGATACTTGGAAAAACGGGCAAATCTGGCTTTTGAGTACAAAACGAAGCAGGGCAAAGGCTAATAGCGTTTTGCCAAGAGAATGCACTGGTCACAGCAAATACCCTCTTCCAACAACACAGAAGAGAAGACTCTACACATGGACATCACCAGATGGTCAATCTTGAAACCAGATTGATCATATTCTTTGCAGCCAAAAATGGAGAAGCTCTATACAGCCAGGAAAAACAAGACCGGGAGCTGACTATGGCGCAGATCTTGAACTCCTTATTGCCAGATTCAGATTTAAATTGAAGAAAGGAGGGAAAACCACTAGACCCTGCAGGTATGACCTAAATCAAATCCCTTGTGATTATACAGTGGAAGTGAGAAATAGATTTAAGGGACTAGATCTGATAGACAGAGTGCCTGATGAACTATGGACAGAGGTTCATGATACTTAAAGGAGGCAGTAATCAAGATCGTCTCCAAGAAAAAGAAATGCAAAAGGCAAAATGGTTGTCTGAGGAGACCTTACAAATAGCTGAGAAAACAAGAGAAGCAAAAAGCAAAGGAGAAAAGGAAAGATATACCCATTTGAAAGCAGAGTTTCAAAGAATAGCAAGGACATAAGAAAGCCGTCCTCAGTGGTCAGTGCAAAGAAATAGAGCAAAACAACAGAATGGGAAAAGACTAGAGATCTCTTCAAGAAAATTAGAGATACCAAGGGAACATTTCACGCAAAGATGAGCACAATAAAGGACAGAAATGGTATGGACCTAACAGAAGCAAAAGATAGAAGAGGTGGCAAGAATACACAGAACTATACAAAAAAGATCTTCATGACCCAGATAACCATGATGGTGTGATCACTAACCTAGAGCCAGACATCCTGGAATGTGAAGTCAAGTGGGCCTTAGGAAGCATCACTACAAACAAAGTTAGTAGAGGTGATGGAATTCCAGTTGACCTATTTCAAATTCTAAAAGATGATGCTGTGAAAGTGCTGCACTCAATATGCCAGCAAATTTGGAAAACTCAGCAGTGGCCACAGGACTGGCAAAGGTCAGTTTTCATTCCAATACCAAAGAAAGGCAAAGCCAACAAATGCTCAAACTACTGCACAATTGTACTCATCTCACAGGCTAGCAAAGTAATGCTCAAAATTGTCCAAGACAGGCTTCAACAGTACATGAAACATGAACTTCCAGATGTTCAAGCTGGATTTAGAAAAGGCAGAGGAACCAGAGATCAAATTGCCAGTTGGATCACTGAAAAAGCAAGAGAGTTCCAGAAAAACACCTACTCCTGCTTTGTTGACTATGCCAAAGCCTTTGACTGTGTGGATCACAATAAACTATGGAAAATTCTGAAAGAGATGGGAATACCAGATCACCTGACCTGCCTCCTGAGAAATGTGTGTGCAGGTCAAGAAGCAACAGTTAGAACTGGACATGGAACAACAGACTGGGTCCAAATTGGGAAAGAAGTATGCCAGGGCTGTATATTGTCACTCTGCTTCTTTAACTTATATGCAGAGTACATCATGTAAAATTCCAGACTGGATGAAGCTCAAGCATCAAGACTGCCAGGAGAAATATAAATAACCTCAGATATGCAGATGACATCACCCTTATGGCAGAAAGTGAAGAAGAACTAAAGAGCCTCTTGATGAAAGTGAAAGTGGAGAGTAAAAAAGTTGGCTTAAAACTGTACATTCAGAAAACTAAGATTATGGCCTGTGGTCCCATCACTTCATGGCAAGTAGATAGGGAAGCAACGGAAACAGTGAGAAACTTTATTTTCTTTGACTCCCAAATCACTACTGATGGTGACTGCAGCCATGAAATTAAGACTCTTGCTCCTTGGAAGAAAACCTATCACCAATCTAGACAACATATTAAAAAGCAGAGACATTATTTTACCAACAGGTCCATCTAGTCAAGCTACGATTTTTCCAGTAGTCATGTATAGATGTGAGAGTTGGACTATAAAGAAACCTGAACACCGAAGAATTGATGCTTTTGAACTGTGGTGTTGGAGAAGACTCTTGAGAGTGCCATTCAGAAAACGAAGATCATGGCATCCGGCCTCATCACTTCATGGGAAATAGAAGGGGAAACAGTGGAAACAGTGTCAGACTTTATTTTGGGGGGCTCCAAAATCACTGCAGATGGTGATTGCAGCTATGAAATTAAAAGACGCTTACTCCTTGGAAAAAAAGTTATGACCAACCTAGATAGTATATTCAAAAGCAGAGACATTACTTTGCTAACAAAGGTCCGTTTGGTCAAGGCTATGGTTTTTCCAGTAGTGATGTATGGATGTGAGAGTTGGACTGTGAAGAAGGCTGAGCGCAGAAGAATTGAAGCTTTTGAACTCTGGTGTTGGAGAAGACTCTTGAGGGTCCCTTGGACTGCAAGGAGATCCAACCAGTCCATTCTGAAGGAGATCAACCTTGGGAATTCTTTGGAAGGAATGACGCTAAAGCTGAAACTCCAGTACTTTGGCCACCTCATGAGAAGAGTTGACTCATTGGAAAAGACTCTGATGCTGGGAGGGATTGGGGGCAGGAGGAGAAGGGGGCAACCGAGGATGAGATGGCTGGATGGCATCATGGACTCGATAGACTTGAGTCTAAGTGAACTCTGGGAGATGGTGATGGACAGGGAGGCCTGGCATGCTGTGATTCATGGGGTTGCAAAGAGTCGGACATAACTGAGCGACTGAACTGAACTGAATTGAACTGCAGCTCCCCCATCCCTGGGACTCTCCAGGCAAGAATACTGGAGTGATTTCCTTCTCCAATTCATGAAAGTGAAAAGTAAAAGTGAAGTCACTTAGTCGTGCCCAATACTTAGCAACCCCATGGACTGTAGCCTACCAGGCTCCTCCATCCATGAGATTTTCCAGGCAAGAGTGCCAGAGTGGGGTGCCATTGCCTTCTCCATTTTTGTCTACTAGTCCAGCCAAGACTGAAGTGTGTTGTTCTCCTAGTGACCTTTTTATTTCAATTTTGTTTAGAAATCGCTCTTCCTTTTTCTCTCAAGCCACCTCCAGGCTATGTAAGACTACTTGTAATAAAACATTTTATGGTTGAAAGGAAACTTAAAAGTCATTTATTAGAACCAGTGGCCAGATTCTCCTGAAATCCTAGTCAAAGAAGGACACCTGGTCTCCACTGCAGAGTTAACCATTTTAGCTAATCAGATAAAAGGATCCATTCTAATAACTAATGGGAGAAGACTGAAGGGGATTCTAGGGCCTTTTCGAGCACGGGCCTTTGTATAGCCCCCAAGAGGCTGAGGGCGTGGCTTGGCAGGACCTGGGGCTCCACCCTGATCGCTGGCAAAAGAGGTCCGCAATGTTGAAGGACCCTTCCCCTTTAGCCTGTAAGGGAACTTCAGGAGGAGCACTGCAGGACTAAGAAGCCAGGGAAGAAAAAACAACCTACGCCTTAGAGGGGACACCCGGATTTGAACCGGGGACCTCTTGATCTGCAGTCAAATGCTCTACCACTGGAAATGGCAACCCACTCCAGTACTCTTGCCTGGAGAATCCCATGGACGGAGGAGCCTGGTGGGCTACAGTCCACGGGGTCCCAAAGAGTAGGACACGACTGAGCGACTTAACTTTCACTTTCACTTTCTCTCTTCTCCCAGGCAACCAACCTATGTTTCAATGGCAATTTACTCAAGATAATATGTCATTCAATTTATCAGGTAAGGAAGGAAAAGAAGAGGGGACAGGATGGTATAATGATAGGATGGAAGGGTGCTGTGGCTTTTTTGAGCTGGTGGGCCCATTTATTTATTCAAAGCATAAACCTTGATCCCACTTAGTATTTTGAGCAATCAGGAAAAACAGCTTTCTAGCTGATAACAGGAAAGTGGTGTGGAAAAAAAGCAAAGATTCAAAGAGCAAGAATGTTATTCTTAAATTGGAAACTAACCTGGAAAATCACAGAGGAATGTGTTAAGGGGCCATTTATGACCAATGACTGGATGCCATTTTGCATTTCTTTGCAAAGATGCACTCTTACATAATTAGCTTCCATAAAAGCCATCCTCAATTTCATAAAGCATCATTTTATTTTTCTATATGATGTTCATATGAAAATGTCATGCTTTTTTTCAACCATACATCAGATACTCCTTACTTCCAACAATATCACTATGTTTTTATTGGTAAAAATAATATATATTAAGACTATATTCTAACCAAATAATACTTTATCATTTTTTTGTTGTTGTTGCTTTTAACTTTGAAAAGTTGATTGAGATTTTGTCTTTACTGTGTTATAACCCTGTGAGAAGGATCCTATTAGTAGTAAATAAATGGGTAAACAAGCACAAAGAGACTTGTTCAAGTCAGAGAGTTAGGGACTAGGTAAGTATTTGTGGTGCCATGTCTGGGGCATACATCTCCTGTGTCCTACACCCAGACTCTTTCAGCTAAAAAATGTGATTTGAGTGGACTGCACTCTCTTGTGAGCTTGGTCCTGCTGACAGTCTTCATAGAAACTGATTGCAGATGGAATACTCTCTCTGTGTGTTACCTTTTCTCATCCATTTGCCACATGTTCTGTCCCTACAAGCCCCTCTGAAAAGACAGGAGCCACATATGCAACTCTGTCATGTCAATCATGTGGCAAACGTTCTCCAAGTGAAATTAATATGCAAGACTCCACGTACATTTTGTAAGCATCCCTACAGTGTACAAACATGCTGAGTCTGTCTAAGATAGTTCTGACCCAGAATGTATTGTCAAAGGAACAAGTAAAACTGTATTTTCTTTTTTAGGAATCATTAAAGATGTCTTCTTTAATTATTACACAAAATATTCTCCAACCAACAACACAGCAGGTCATGACAGTTTTCTAATGGGAGGCATGTGAAATGCCTTAGCTAAAGATTGATTTAAAGAAAAGCTTTCTGTCGGATTTATCTCAACATCTATCAGGGGGCACTATTTTTCCAATAGTCTTTTACCCTATCCTTTGCCTTTTAAAGAGCTGTGCCCAAGCTATAATTATTTTCTGCTAACTAGAGAAATCCATGATTAATTATTCAAAATGATTCCTTTCCAAAATCAAATCCATTTCCTGTCATTACACTAAAAAAAAGATATAAATAAAGTATTATCAGAATCAGATTTGTCAGAAAGGAATATTTTTTAAAGTTTTCTTTAGTTAGCATTAAAATCTTTTCTACTGAAGGTGCTGTGATTCCCTTCATCAATTAATGTGGACTAGAGAAGGGCAACTGGCCCATGAAGTGATAACAACTAATTGTTTTGATAATTACTAAGGATTACTTATACTGATGACATAGGAGTAAGCAATTTACAATATTCTTAAAGAAAAGCTTCAAAGCAGTAAGACCTAGCAATGACTAAGGGGAAGTGATAAACATATTCACTTGGGAAACTGGGGGTCCAAAGATGTATTTCTACATGGCTCATGCCTTTTTGTCAACACCATTTGAGTCCTGCTGATGGCTAAATCTTCCTCTCCTGGGACTGCCCTAGTTCCACTGCCTTCAAGAAGCAGCTCCTTTCCCCCATTATCTCTGAAGGAGGCCCGGGACCTTTCTGTCTCTAAGGCTGGATCACACTTTGTCTGTATCCCATGTCTTTACGACACACTTGGCTCTACTCTAATTACTGTATGAGACTTAAGTGTCTTTCCTTAAAAGGTGATGTCTTTTCCACCTAATTTTTTCTTAGGCAATAGCCTTAACATATGTGTGCTATACATAATCAAATTTTCTATGTACATTTATTGAAAACCTTCCGTGTGCAAAGCCTTAAAATTGTATAATCTCCTAAGCAAAGAAAGTTGAACATACAAACTGTGTGTGATGTAAATAATTCTATTAGGTTCAAGCATGGAGAATAAGTTATATATGCATAAATATAATAATAAAAAAGATCTTTAGAAAAAGAAGCTACTTTGGGATTCAAAGTTCAGTTCAGTTCAGTCGCTTAGTCATGTCCAACTCCCTGCGACCCCATGAACTGCAGCATGCCAGACCTCCTTGTCCATCACCAACTCCCAGAGTCCACCCAAATTCAAGGTAAGATAAAATTATAAATCTAGGAAATACTGAAATCACTGCTAGAGGAAAGCAAACTGCTTCTACTTTGACCAGAACTGGTAACCATCTTGTTCCTCATCTTCACTAAATGTTTTCAATTTAGTTTCTTTGCTCTTTTCCCTAATGGGGTTACAATTCAATTTTTATAGTAAAAAAATCTTTAAAAAATTTTCTCAAACACCCAAATTTTCAGAATAGCCATGACAAAAACTGGGAAAAAAAAAAAAAAAAAGAAGCCGCAATTAGATGATTAGTGACCTTAAAGTCTGTAATGGTGACAGTCACACTTGCCAAACAGTCCATGTGTTTCTTTGGAGTTAGAACCATGTGACTAGTTCTGGCCAATGGGCTGTGAATAGATGCATCAAAGCTATTAATTTCCAGTAGGAGGACCTCCTATACAGACCTGCTATTGCCATGTCAACAAAAGAAGTATGCTGATATGGCAGATTCAAAGATAGAAGTGGCCTTTGCTGCTGAGTCGCCACATGAAGGGTAATGCCCCACACATTTGCTCAGAGTTACTTTGCTTTCTTCAGCATGCAGAAGAACTTTGTATTTCTTCAGCATACATTAACCCTAATGTATGTTGTATGTGGCTCAGTAGGGCCTCAAGGTACATCTTTGTGCTGAATGAAATTGTTTCCTATGGGCCCATTTCTCATCTAAATGCCAGAACAATTTCACATAAGCAATACAGTAGCGTCTCCTTAAACATTCATCATCATAAATGCAGAACTCCCTTTTTGTGTTTGCAGAAGTAATTCTACATCTTTTATATTTGAGGCTAGCATGAAAGATTACATACTGTTTAATACGAAGACTATTTCTTTTAAAAGTTAAACAAACACTTAATCCATTTGTATTATTTTGCTTTCTGTAGTTCACTGGGTACACAAGGAAGTAGGAAAACTGGATATATTAATTGAATAATTTTATTTATCTTAACTATCTGGAAAATTACTTTGCTAAGAAAGTCTTTGAAAACTGTTGATGATTTTTGGTTTGTATTTTTTACTTCTATATCAAAAGTATTGATATTCTAATCATTACCTATCTGGTTGGATGTTCAAAGAGCTTAGGGATTTTTATAATGATGCTATTTAAATAAAATATTAGAGCCCAAGCAAAAGTCCAGTGATAGATCTTTCATATAATAAATTTGAGGCATCCATTCCCTGAAATATTTTGTAGACATTTAAAATGATAACATATAACATCAACTTTCAGATGGAGTGTCCTAACATTTATTTATCTGGTTAGAGATGGAAAGAGTTACAGCTAACATTCTGGGACCTGAGTGGATCTTGAAGCCTAACTTATTTATACTTTAGCCTGATTGTCAACATTTGACTCGGAGAAGGCGATGGCAACCCAGTCCAGTGCTCTTGCCTGGAAAATCCCATGGACAGAGGAGCCTGGTAGGCTGCGGTCCATGGGGTCGCAAAGAGTCGGACACAACTGAGCGACTTCCTTTTCACTTTTCACTTTCATGCATTGGAGAAGGAAATGGCAACCCACTCCAGTGTTCTTGCCTGGAGAATCCCAGGGATGGGGGAGCCTGGTGGGCTGTCATCTATGGGGTCACACAGAGTCGGACACGACTGAAGTGACTTAGCAGCAACATTTGACTATATCCCATGGATTTTCTGCAAGTGCACATGTGAGTTGCTTCAGGGGAAAAAATAGAGAACTATCATGAAAAGAACATTTAATGATACGACAAGTGATGGAGAATAACAAAAGATAGTGAGCTGGACTGCCAGTTTATGGCCACTACATAGAATTGCAGGGATTGACTTAAGAAGGTTCATTAAAAGTAGATAAATGATCAAAGAAACTTAGCGCTGGGACAAATATTAGGCAAAACCAGAGAGGATGAACTGTCTGCTTTAAAAGCAGGGACTACTCTAACTTGAGGTGTGGTTATGCTTCACAGATACTTTTTAAGACCATATTTCCCTTCTCAAGTGTAATTCTAGTTGTTGGACATGGGATTTATTTTGCTTTTCTTCCTTTGTTACTTTAAGAAAATTGAGGCCTGCTGATGTGTTTTTACTCTATTTGAATCTGAAGCAGAACAATTCCCATTGAGGGTTCTTGTGGAACTTCATTTTAGTTATGTTTTAATAAAGTCTTATTTGTATTGACTTCTGGGGCAGGATGGCATTCCCTAACCGATAAACTACTTGGGTTTACTTTTTTATGGAGAGATTTTAATTTAATATGATAGATTCAATCGTTGTTTTTCAGGTTTTATATGCATGCCTGGAAGCCTTTTAATAACTTGCAATAACAAACAAAATGAATGTGACTTTTAGGGTAGACACTCTTGTAATTGATATTTCTACCAGCTCAGGGTGTTTATTTATTTTGCCAAAAAATGAAGTGCATTCTTTCCATCCCTGGAGAATAAAGAGTAATGGAGTTGCAATTTACTAAAAAGTTATGAGAGATCCCAAATTGCAATGAAAAATTTCATACAGATGTATTTCTTGCTTAGACTTGATCTTTGCATAACTCACAAAGAAAAAGTTTTTTTATTGTAATAAATCCATTTGCCTTTCTGCATAAAGTAATTAGGGATCAAGGTGTAATAAAATATTTTTAAAATATTGAACAGATAGTAGACAAGCTTTGTATTCATAAAAAATTATATTAACTTTGACAGAGGGGGGGAGAAGATGGTGGAGGAATAGGACGAGGAGATTGCTTTCTCCCTCACAAATTCCTCAAAAAAACATTTCAACGCCGAGCAAACTCCACAAAACAACTTCTGAATGCTGGCAGAGGACATCAAGCACCCAGAAAAGCAGATCATTGCCTTCAAAAACAGGTAGGGAAAAAATATAAAAGACAAAAAAAGAGACAAAGGAGGTGGGGAGGGAGCTCCGTCCTGGGTAGGGAAGCCCGACCCGGGAAAAGAACTTTAAGAAGAGAGGTTTCCAAACACCAGGAAACACTCTCCCTGCCGAGTCTGTGGTGAGCCCTGGAAGCACAGAGGGCATCATAACAGGAAGGATACATAAATGAATAATTAAAACCGACAGATTACAAGCCCAACAGTGACTTCCCCAG
>SJYQ01000566.1:66983-77692 GCA_006410935.1 Redunca redunca
TAACAATCTCTTCCTGACTCTCTCTCTCCCTCTCACAGCTCCATCCATTCTTCCTCATTTCTTTTTTTCTGAGGCAGAGAAACTACATAGTGTAGGTAAGCATGACATATAAGTAGGCGGAGAAATTATCAACACTAATGCGGTAAGATTAAAATTCTAGAACTGTATTTGTCTTTTTTTGAGAATAAAATGTCTAAAATCCTGAAGCACTCCTGTGCTACTGTATAACATAAAGATGAACGACTTTTCTCAATTTGCAAACTTTTAGTTTTCACTTTTAAGTTCTAGACGGTTTATTTTAATGTATTGCTTTTGTGAATGACTTCAAGGGGAAAAAAATTCTTTAGCTCTTTTAAAACAAGGAAATGTCCGTTCTCACATTAACACCTTTTTATTTCTAGGGAAAATGAATGGAATGCCTATGTGAAGTATACTTTGAACTTTCAGTGTGTACTGCTCACAATGGATATCTTTGAAGAAGACGACAAGTAGACAAGTATCCCAGCTTCGACTGGGCCAACCTGTGGATCGTGTTTGAAGTCAGTGGAAGCTTTAAGTTTTTAAAAGGTCTGCCCAGGTGTCAAGAAATGTGGGAAAGTGCTCAGTTGTGTGGCAATGAAGGAGATGCATGCATTTCAAGGCGGTCTTATCGGAACACATTGAGAGATCTGGCATCCTTAAAATTGAGCATATGTCTTATCAGCATTCCTAGTACAGAGTATTTTGTTACTGCTTCTGTGCTCTAAATAGCCCTGTGCAAAGGCACATCACTGAACCAAAGCATATGGAGGTGGCTCTTCAGTGATGCTGAGCTAGGCTGCGGTATCCATTTGCTGTTACCTTACCTTTTTCTACACACTTGCCAACGGAAATTTCTGCTCTAGAAATTATACTGTACCAAAAAACCGAAGTATATGGCATGAGGTTGGATTCCGCGTCTCAGGACATATCAATATGAACCCGAGTTATTGCCTATTTCCTGAGACGACTGAATCCAAAAACATACACACCTTTGCCTTAAGGAAGCAGTGACTCTTTAAATTGCCCTCTATATTTACAGTTACTTAATTACTTTGTTTTGCCAAAAATAAAGGTCATTAAAATCATCTTGAAGCTTGACTTAAATTTTAGAAGTAGCCCGCAAGTTGTACAGTCTTTAACTATGTTCCATTTAACACATTTAATAGATGTAAAAACTCACAAGTGATGATATAAAGGATAATTTGCGCTTGCAGTGCATTTTTGTCCAATTAATAGATTGCCTGTGTGTTGCATATTTTGCATGACAAAAGAGCAGAATATTAAACTGCCATTCATAATGAAAATGCACTTTGCAAATTAAAAGTGCCGAAACAGAAATTTTTCACCCTGTTTAGGAAATAAACAGTCCTTAACCAATTAAACTGCATTGTAATAATTCTATGATTTATTGCAAGTTGTTTAACTTTCAAAACTCGGCTAACCCATATTAAGGTCACAATCCATCATGTCTTGCTTGGAAAGCCAGCAAATAATGGCTGTTGTATTAGCTGCTTTTGATGATAGTATGAAAGAAGTATTAGCACTTGTCAACAAAACTGCTTACAACATAACATTAGCATGCATGGGCTGCTGCACCTATTTATTATTCTGGCAGCTTCACACATATTGTTACAAGCTTATAAAACATTTTGTCGGGTGGAAACGGAATGTACACTGTTTGGTTTTCTGATAGACTGGCAGCATAAATGTCTGGGCTGACTTAGTTTAGTTTAAGTGTAAATAGAGACACAAATTCTTCAACCTGTTCTCTTATTGATACTGAAAAGTGCTGAATTATTCAGCATCCAACTCTTCTGTTTGTGTCTATCACAGTTATCAATTACCCATCAGTCTTCTTGTCAAAACAGAATGGATTAATCTGGCTGAAAATAAGACAAATAAATGGATACTATAACAGGGGTGCGGGGTTGCCAGACTGTCAAAGGGAAATCCAGGCACTGACATTTGCTGTCAAAAATGGGATCTCTGGCTTAAGTGAGCAAATGACTCCCCTTTGTGAGCCAAGAATGCACTTAGCTCACCGTAAGTAAATTAATCTGCCTTCGTTGCCCGCTGATGCATTAGCATTGGGGTAGTAGCTCAGATTCTAAAACCCCTTTATGTTTAAATAATTTTGGTGATTGTTATTGTTCTTCACAGGAAATGCAGACACATTCAGATACTTTATCTTGCTAAAGAGAGGGCTGCCTGGTAAACGAATGGACCCATTTAACAACGAAGTGATTGCTGATAGTTCTGTACCACTTCATAGCTCTCAGCTGATGTGATACCCAGAAACTCTTTGCACAGATGGCTGGTGGAACACATCCAGCATCTGCAAAGTCCATCCCTGTTTTCTTTCCCAAACATTTTATTTGGAATTCTTGTTTGGCAGACTTCCCGAGACTCTGCCTAGCTGTTCAAAGTACATATTTCCAATCTATCTCATTTGGCCCTTCCGTAAAAAAAGAGCCAGCAAAGTGCCTTCTTATTTGGCACAAAAACTGCAGCCACAGACTGAAGCAAGTTTTGGGTTCCTGGCCAAAAATTTACAAGAATTTTATCTCAGATGCTTCCATACTGGACTGTTTTACATAGTCACCATTAACATTCTGAAGCCTTCACATCATGACAGAATCAAAGCTCCCCAGTCTGTATCAGCTGATAGCTTAACTGCCAGAAGTTCCCTCTTGTTCTCATTTTCCTTTGTATCCTAACCATTGGTTCTTACCTAGACTGTAGGATGACGTGTTACTTAAGGAGTGCTACCTATTAGAAAATGGCTCTACTTCATGAGAAATGAACAGATTGCTTTTTAATGAATCATCATCTTTTTTTTCTTTTACCAGTAGATCATGTAAAGACTTTTAAGCATTTGAAAACCAAAACAAAAGAAAGAAAAACTTCCCTTTTTGAGTGGGGGAGGGGTTTGGAAGAGGTCACACTAATAATTAAATTTCAGGTGCAACTTCCACAAGTCTCTTAAAGACTTTGACAGACTGGAAATTTCAGTCTCACATTCCCAGAACATTGCCTCAAATTTCTCCTCAATGTAAATCAGTTTCCCAGAACTTCAGCTTTAAAAGGAAATGCACTAATTGGCTTGGTCACAACTCATCTTTGCTAAATCTCTTTTGTTTGGTATATAATCTCAAAATGACCTCATGACAGCTATTTAAAATGTGCAAACACCAAACCTTCTCTTGAAAGGAGGCAGTATTTTTGTTACCACTCAATTTATTTTATTTTGTCTCTCATGACCTTCGTCTCCTTTTCAATAAATAAATGTTTTATATGGAAAGGAGTGCTGTACAATTTTGCATAACCTAAAGTATTTTCAAAGTTTGAGCTTTTATTTTTTGAAAATTCCTTGCAACACTAGCAACTAAATTAATTGACAGGTGTGTATCATAACTTAATTTCCAACTTCCAGATGCCATTTCCCAGTTCTATGAAAAACTTTCCAAAATACAAGCCTGCCATTTCAGACCCAACTTGCCCGAGCTTAAACACTCTCTCTCAATGGTTCACTTTTACCGAAATCCCAGTTAGTGGTTAAGTCCTAAAGAGTCCACCTTTCCCACGTCTCTTCTGTTATCCTCCTTTCAGTTACGACTTCATCATGCTTTCGCACTCCCTGCCATGTCATTCATACATTCATGCATGCACCAAGTCATTTATTCAACAATTCTTTGAGTGCCTAACATGAGTGGTCTCCTCTCTGCTTTTCTTTCCAACACCCCTTCCACTCTGAAATGCCCTCTTCTGCCAACCTACCTATAAATCTCAGTCCTATTAAAAAAAAAAAAAAACCCTACCTATAAATATTTAAATCTCAGTCCAAAAGAAAAAAAAAAACAACCTCACTTCAATGTAGCCTCTATACTTTTATCTTATTCCTTCGCCCATATGTTATTTCTTACTTCAAGTCTCTTGAGCATTTTATTATTTCCCTTATCACAACATGGGATAATTCCTGTCTTGGTCTCTAACTGTGTGACTGTGGGCAAGTTATAGATCCAACTCAGTGTCTCCTCTAAAATTGGGGATATTATTACTCCATAAAGTGTGAGGTTAAATGAGATAATGCATAAGAGTGCTTAGAACAATGCCTGTGAACATTCGAGATGTTATTGTATTATTGTATGCAGCAGGGGCTTATAAATGCCTGTTGTAACATTTGTATGTTGAGAGATAACACTTTTGATTGCTCTTGGTGTTTCTGAGGAGCTTAAAACTACATTTACCCACTTATCCCAGTTGGTGGGCCAGAGGATCGCATTCTGGGCTGAACACAATGCAGCTAGGCGGCCTGTCTTCAGGTTGCTTGGTGCTTACCATTTACTAGCTCGTTTTTAGGAGGAGAGGAACGGAGTCAGGAAGCGAAAAGTTTCTATATCTAATAGAAACAGCCGTTAAGATTAGCTGAAAGTGCCTGGGAAAGTCTCCTCCCTGCCCAGCCCCCATCCCAGGATATGTGTATAAGTATGGATGAGTTCCCTCACTGTTCTCCTGAAACTACCATAACATTGTTAATCGGTTATCAGTTTAGCTCAGTTGCTCAGTCGTGTCCGACACTTTGCAACCCCATGGACTGCAGCATGCCAGAACTCCCTGTCCATCAACTCCCAGAGCCTACTCAAACTCATGTCCATTGAGTCAGTGATGCCATCCAACCATCTCATCCTCTGTTATCCCCTTCTCCTCCCACCTGATTCCCAGAATCAGGGTCTTTTCCCATGAGTCAGTTCTTCGCATCAGGAGGCCAAAGTATTGGAGTTTCAGCTTCAGTATCAGTCCTTCCAATGAATATTCAGGACTGATTTCCTTTAAGATGGACTGGTTGGATCTCCTTGCTGTCCAAGGGACTCTCAAGAGTCTTCTCCAACACCACAGTTCAAAGGCATCAATTTTTCAGCATTCAGCTTTCTTTATAGTCCAACTATCACATCCATACATGACTACTGGAAAACCATAGCTTTGACTATACGGACCTTTGTTGGCAAAGGTCGACCATACCCCAGTACAAAATAAAAAGGTTAGTTGAAAGTAAAATGCTGAGTAGTGTCTGGCCCATAGCAAGAATTCCATCAATGTAGCTTGTTGATAACCAAGAGGGGTTTCAAAATGCTCCGTGACCTAGTTCTAGGTGGTAAGCAAGGATCATCCAAATGAAGGCATTTGGATGAATGCCCTGAATTAGTCACATCCTTCTAAAAGGTCTTTCTGAATAACACTTCATCCAACCAGTCTATCTTGTGTCTCCTAGACTGACTAAAAACTCACCAAACAGAGGATGATTCACGGTCTCCAGCTACTGGGACATCAACTTCCCTCTCCAGCTTGCAGACTGCTTCCTAATCACCTCCCTTCTCCCGAAACAGTTTGCCTTATTTTCTCCCTCGAGTGCATTATCTTCTAACACATCAGTTACCGTCCTCCTCCGTCCATGAACTCTCCAAGAGGCCACACACTCTTTCTGGCCTTTTATCTTCTCTAATGTTGACCACATCCTTCCCTGCCTCACGTCTAGTAACCTTCCTGTCTACATCCATCTTTCTCCCATTAAGAAGCTTGCCTCTGCCACAGATTTTCTGACTAATTTGCCCTCAAAGATCCATCATCCAAATGCTGGAAGCATTTAGAGATTTTACCACACAGTGTAACTGTTGATGACAAATTGTCTTGTAGCATTTACCATGTTTACTTGCCTCTCCAGATATACTTCACCATCCTTTCTGTTTCCTAGCTCTTTCTCGTTTGGGGTAATCCACCCGCCCTCTGAACAATCTCCCTGGCCTGTTACAGTCAGCATGTCAGTGTCCTCCAGCTGTCCTGCTATTGGCCAAGTCTATTTTTACGCACCAGGAAGAATTTTCCTTCTTTTGAAACTATAGTTTCTTATAAACCATAAGAAACCACCATTTCTTAAAGCAAATGACATTTTTTATTCTACACCCAGCCTTACCCGATTAAGGCGGCACTCTGTTAATTGGAAGACACGTGGGATTTAACGTATTAGCGTTTTGGGTTCAAGTCCTGGTTTCACCACTTTCTAACTGTATGACCTTGAGCAAGTCATTTTTCTGAGTCTCAGTTTTGTGCAGTGTAAAAATACTAACATCTAGCTCACAGAAAAGGTATGAAGAACATAGGAAATAAATAAGCAAGTGCCTGACACATATCAGGGAGTAAACTTTAGATACTTCATCCCACATTTATCATACTTATAGTCTATCCTTACTTTATATACACATTTTCATAACGATGAGTACACTATAGATGAGGTTTATGTCAGGTACTTAATACTGGATGGGTAGCTAATTTCTTCTCCAAGGGATCTTCCCAACCCAGGGATTGAACCCGAGTCTCCTGCATTGCAGGCAGATTGTTTACCATCTGAGCCACCAGGGAGGCCCCATATTAAATACATCACTCATTAAATTATTAATTCTCTACGAGTGGTATACATACTAAACTTAGTATTTACAAACTAAACTAAGTGCTTTGTCACAAAAACCACAGAAGCCAAAACTTACTAGCTGTTCAGAGCTGATTAACACTGGAACTTATCTTTCCAATGAAACATTCGTTCCTTTTCTCCATCACATTTAAGGAAATTGGAGCCTAATGACTAAAATTCCCTTGGTTAAGGATAAAATGCAGAGGAGTGGAGCTACTACGTGCATGACTTAACTTCCAGTTTTTGAATTCCGGAAATGTATTCCAAGATAGCGAGGCAGTGTTTTACAGGGTATCTAAAGTTTCCTCTAGAGAAGTTGCAATTATCAAGCCAAAATGAGTCTCATAACTGAAATTACCTTCAAATTTTAATGAATCCCTCAGCAAACACTTGTTCTGGTTGGGTGTACTCAGACTTTGGTTGAGAAATGAGCAGTTTAAAATTGAAGACCCGCTTTAAGCAGAGTTTCTGAGTAGGAGGAATCACAATAAATATTGAATTCCTACATTTAAATGGGAGGCAAACGCATACCTACTTTTTTCCTTCTTTCTTTTCTTCTTTTGAGGACAGTCTAAACTGCTCAACCCAGGCTGTTTACTGTTTCTAGCTATTTTCATCTTCCCTCAGTTCAGTTCAGTTCAGTTGCTCATGTCTGACTTTTTGTGACCACATGAACTGCTGCATGCCAGGCCTCCCAGTCCATCACTAACTCCCGATGTTTACTCAAACTCATGTCCATTGAGTTGATGATGACATCCAACCATCTCACCCTCTGTCATCCCCTTTTCCTCCCTCCTTCAATCATTCCCAGCATTACGGTCTTTTCAAATGAGTCAGTTCTTAGCATCAGATGGCCAAGGTATTGGAGTTTCAGCTTCAACATCAGTCCTTCCAATGAATATTCAGGACTGATTTCCATTAGGATGGACTGGTTGGATCTCCTTGCAGCCCAAGGAACTCTCAAGAGTCTTCTCCAACACCACAGTTCAAAGGCATCAGTTCTTCAGCATTCAGCTTTCTTTATAGTCCAGCTCTCACATCCATACATGACTACTGGAAAAACCAAAGCTTTGACTAGATGGACCTTTGTTTGCAAAGTAAGACCTCTGCTTTTTAATATGCTATCTAGGTTGGTCATAACTTTCCTTCCAAGGAGCAAGCATCTTTTAATTTCATGACTGCAGTCACCATCTGCAGTTATTTTGGAGCCCAGAAAAATAAAGTTAGCCACTGTTTCCACTGTTTCCCCATCTATTTGACATGAAGTGGTGGGACCGGATGCCATGATCTTAGTTTTCTGAATGTTGAGCTTTAAGCCAACTTTTTCACTCTCCTCTTTCACTTTCATCAAGAGGCTCTTCAGTTTGTCTTCTCTTTCTACCATAGGGTGGTGTCATCTGTGTATCTGAGGTTATTGATATTTCTCTCGACAATCTTGATTCCAGTTTGTCCTTCACCCAGCCCTGCGTTTCTCATGATGAACTCTGCATATAAGTTAAATAAGCAGCCTCGACGTACTCCTTTCCCAATCTGGAACCAGTCTGTTGTTCCATGTCCAGTTCTAACTGTTGCTTCTTCCCTGCTGCAGCTGCTAAGTTGCTTTAGTTGTGTCCGACTCTGTGAGACCCCATAGACGGCAGCCCATCAGGCTCCCCCATCCCTTGGATTATCCAGGCAAGAACACTGGAGTGGGTTGCTATTTCCTTCTCCAACGCATGAAAGTGAAAAGTGAAAGTGAAGTCGCTCAGTCGTGTCTGACTCTTCATGACCCCATGGACTACAACCTACCAGGCTCCTCTGTCCATTGGAATTTCCCGGCAAGAGTACTGGAATGGGTTGCCATTGCTTTCTCCGGCTTCTTCCCTAGAGATAGTCTAACCTTCCGAGTCAGAGTCAGCATGCAAGGGTTAAACAATCTCTGTGGGCAAAATACCAAGCAGAGGAAATTCAAAACTTCTTATTACTCATCTGTGACTGAAATAACAACCTATCATATGTGGTGAACACAGTTTCTACCCTCATGGGTTCATCTTTGAGACTAGAAGAGGGCTTGAGAAGTCATAATTCTTACCATTGGCTTTGAGGAGAAGGGAAGGCAGGGAATATTTTCCTCCTTCTACTTTAAACTCTTATTAAAAGGGTGTTGAGAAGTTCTGACTCAGGAACTTTTCAAGTTAACCAGTCCATTAAAAAGGTTTACATGTGACCTCAACTCTGAACAACACAGACATAAAATCAGTGTTCTGTTTGGGAAACCAAGCCTTTAGAGAAACTGAGTAAATAATGCTATAATAATTGTATTTCAGCTCAACAATGAGATTTTCTCATACACACACACACACACACACACACAGATCCTGGGAAAAAATTTCAGGAGCATTTTATTGTTTTGATGGAATATGATAAAATCTGTTATTATGAAGTTATCATAAGATACCCTTTCTCCTTCTGGAAGGAAAAGATACAGCAAAATATTTTCTTCAGTGGCAAAGTGACCAAGAGCTTCTCTACATAGCCTTAGAAGAGGGATTCCCAGAGCGATAGTTCCACCCCATGTTGTGAAAGAGGTTAAAAATACATCTTTTGTTACAAGGTATTAGCAGTGATAAGATTATAGCAAACCAAGTCTCTTCTCTACCCTTTTCCCTGGGCTGTCTAATTTACCACATCTGAAGCGGGTTTAGGGAGGGAGGGTTAGGGCAGGTGGGATGCATATAGTAAGTGTGCAAGTAAACCTCCGTTAAAAATTCTCTAGAAGATGAAACTGTCCCATAATTATGAAATTATTTTCACACCAATTGTCTTCTTTGTCCACAGACTATTCTAGTAGCAGTTTGTTATTATGATGATCACTCTAACACATACATAGAACAGATATTAGTGGTCTCATACAATCTCCATTCTTGTTCTGTACGTTAGGTATTAATACTTTTATATCTGAGCCAAAACTGAAGTGCAGAGAGGTTAAGTGACTTGTCCATGATCACACAGTGAGCAAACAGCAAAAACCAAGATTCAGACCCAAAACTCTCTAACACCACAGACCAGGCTCCCTAGACATGATGTCATGCTGTCTAAACTGTGTGAGGCTGGCTGTAGAATAAAGATGTCACGTGTTCTAACAAGTGGCAGAAATAGTTTGGAAGGAAGGTAGAAAGAATTTGATCATTTTCGCTCGTTCACATTTTCACCGCTCATATATTTCTTTATTTTTTTTCACCTATTCATTTTCCCTATCTTTACAGGCCCCATTTTCATAACTGAATAAATAAGATTGGTTCTCGATGTATAAAATGGTGGCAAATGTGTGCAGTTTCCTAATTAGTGGAATAAGGGGAAGCTCCTGAACAGCCCTGACTCAAAAAATCCCCCAAACTTCCCATTCACCTGCCATCAGTTCAGTTTAGTTCAGTTGCTCACTCGTGTCCAACTCTTTGTGACCCCAGGAATCACAGCATGCCAGGCCTCCCTGTCCAGCACCAACTCTCAGAGTTCACTCAAACTCATGTTCATCGAGTCACTAATGCCATCCAACCATCTCATCCTCTGTCGGCCCCTCCTCTTACTAGCCCCAATCCCTCCCAGCATCAGGGTCTTTTCCAATGAGTCAACTTTGCACATCAGGTGGCCAAAGTATTGGAGTTTCAGCTTCAGCATCAGTCCTTCCAATGAACATCCAGGACTGATCTCCTTCAGAATGGACTGGTTGGATCTCCTTGCAGTCCAAGGGACTCTCAAGAGTCTTCTCCAACACCACAGTTCAAACGCATCAATTCTTCAGTGCTCAGATTTCGTCACAGTCCAACTCTCACATCCATACATGACCACAGGAAAAACCATAGCCTTGACTAGATGGACCTTTGTTGGCAAAGTAATATCTCTGCTTTTCAATATACTACCTAGGTTGGTCATAACTTTCCTTCCAAGGGTAAGTATTTTTTAATTTCAAGGCTGCAATCACCATCTGCAGTAATACTGGAGCCCCAAAAAATAAAGTCTGACACTGTTTCCACTGTTTCCTCATCTATTTGCCATGAGGTGATGGGACAAGATGCCATGATCTTAGTTTTCTGAATGTTGAGCTTTAAGCCAACTTTTTTTCTTTCCTCTTTCACTTTCATCAAGAGGCTTTTTAGTTCCTCTTCACTTTCTGCCATAAGGGTGGTGTCATCTGCATATCTGAGGTTATTGATACTTCTCCCAGCAATCTTGATTCCAGCTTGTG
>SJYQ01000566.1:78791-100007 GCA_006410935.1 Redunca redunca
ACTTTCTTCAATTTAAGTCTGAATTTGGCAATAAGGAATTCATGATCTGAGCCACAGTCAGCTCCCAGTCTTGTTTTTGCTGACTTTATAGAGCGTCTCCATCTTTGGCTGCAAAGAATATAATCAGTCTGATTCTGGTGTTGACCATCTGGTGATGTCCATGTGTAGAGTCTTCTCTTGTGTTGTTGAAAGAGGGTGTTTGCTATAACCAGTGCATTCTCTTGGCAAAACTCTATTAGCCTTTGCCCTGCTTCATTCCGTACTCCAAGGCCAAATTTGCCTGTTACTCCAGGTGTTTCTTGACTTCCTACTTTTGCATTCCAGTCCCCTATAATGAAAAGGACATCTTTTTGGGGTGTTAGTTCTAAAAGCTCTTGTAGGTCTTCATAGAAACCATTCAACTTCAGCTTCTTCAGCGTTACTGATTGGGGCATAGGCTTGGATTACCGTGATAGTGAATGGTTTGCCTTGGACATGCACAGAGATCGTTCTGTTGTTTTTGAGATTGCATCCAAGTACTGCATTTTGGACTCTTGTTGACCATGACAGCTACTCCATTTCTTCTAAGGGATTCCTGCCCACAGTAGTAGATATAATATCTGATTGAAATTCGCCCATTGTAGTCCATTTTAGTTCACTGATATCTAGAATGTTGATGTTCACTCTTGCCATCTCCTGTTTGACCACTTCCAATTTGCCTTGATTCATGGACCTGACATTCCAGGTTCCTATGCAATATTGCTCTTTACAGCATCGGACCTTGCTTCTATCACTAGTCACATCCACAACTGGGTGATGTTTTTGCTTTGGCTCCATCCCTTCATTCTTTCTGGAGTTATTTCTCCACTGATCTCCAGTAGCATAGTGGGCACCTACCGACCTGAGTTCCCCTTTCAGTATCCTATCATTTTGCCTTTTCATATTGTTTATACTGTTTCATGTGCCACAGTTGCTGAAATTCCTACTATTAGAGAGTCATTCCTTTGGCTTAAATGTACTTTGTCTCTAAAAGTTAACCTTGCACTTGACAGTTTATCATGTTATTTACAACTTGTAATCAGCCACAGAACATGCAACCTTTGTTTAATAATAAAGTAGCATGAAAGGTTTAAACAAGCCCTTTGTAACCAGAGAAGAGAACAAGTTCTTTGGGAAAGGAAAACAGAAAGAGGTAGATGCTGGGCAGGGCATGGTACTCTGTGGAAAGCAATCTTGAAGTATATCAGCCTTTTATTTAGGGTTGCATGGATCTAGGGAGAAAGGAGGCATGTGCAGACTCTTAAATAGGTTTAATTTCAGCTAACATGTCAGGAAGCCTTCCTTGACTCCCCAAGATCAGATTATCAGTCCCTACTCTGAACTTTTAAAAAAAGTCTCTATGTAAGTTCCTTGAGAGCATTCATTCATTTGAGGAGTATTTCTAACACTAGTGTAAAGTTCAGAAGGAAAACTATACAGATTTCAATATGCAAATGGTTGGAATTTTTTAATCACTTTTTTATTTGTAGGTTGTGAGTAGCTTGAGTTTAGAGGGGGGGACTCAAACACATGCTTGTATCTCAAGAGTTCTGGGGATAAATAGATATTATGTAGTCACCCTCAGCAAAAGGCCATGACCAGTATTGGGGATAATAGAAAGGGGGATCATGAATACATTTAAGAAGTGTTTTTGAGGTAAGGCAAACTGTCTTAGGAGTTTTTCATTTTCTCTAGGTTACTAAGAACATATTCCTAATCCCACTACTGACTTCAGGAATGCATAGATACATAGGTTCAAAATGTTCAAAGTGTAGAAGATTTTGAGAAAGGGAAGAAAGCAAAAAGCACAAGAAAAAGAACATGTAAGTGGAAGACCCATAAATGAATGGATTTTAGTGTACTGCTAAAATGTAAGAGCACTAGGGAAGAAGCAACTTGACCAGGCTCATTTAGAACCAAAAACCCTTTCAAAGGAAAGGTTAAGAAGCAAACCACAAAAGCCTCTACGCAGAAGGTTTTTTGAGAATTTGTCACTCATTGCCTCGTTTGAATTCTAAAATCACCTCTGTCCTAATGAGAGAAATCCTGATGTAACCCCCTGCTGGCAAAATTCTGTTGCATGATCCCATAATGTCATTGGTAATCATTGGGTAAGTCACCATGGCCATCAACAGATGGAAATAGATTTGCCAACTGGAAGGGTTATCAGTCAGTAACAGTGCATAGACCAGAGCCCTTAAGGGGGCTGCAGCTCTGAACCATGGCGTGGACTTGGGCCACTCACACAGTAACTCCTGGCAACTCATCACTTGCTGTAATGCAGATTGTAGTAGAAAGTGGGTCTCAAGCCATGGTCTCCATTATTGGAGGGTGGGAGGGAGTTGCTGACTGGCAGAAAGGCTTTGCTGCCATGTGGATTTCCCTCTAAGGAGGCCCATGGGTGCAGGCCTGACGGCGCTGCTCAGCACGGTGTGCTAATGAACAGCCCTGTTCTCGTTGCTTCTCTCTCTATTACATAAATCCAGCAGGGGTTACAAAGATGCTCGGAAGACTTGCGTTTTATTTCCTTAAATAAACCTGCAATGTCAGTCTTCTGTGAACCATGGAAATTGCCATTCTCTAGGTCCAAAAAAATGGTCGAATATCAGAAGTTTTATATTATTTGACCTAATTGTTACAATGGTCAGGCAGATTTGGTACTACAATGTAACTATGAGAAGAAAGCAAGAATTCAAATCTGAACACTAAATGCCACCCCCCCTTTTCTTTTCAAAGGAAGCCCTATCAGGTTAAAAGAGAACACAAATTCCTTTTTAGCTGCAATTAGTATTTGTGGAATATCTAATCGCTGTGAAGTGTACATAATACACAGAAGAGACCAACATTACCCTTAAGGAATTTATCATCTGTATGGAGGATTTGGCTAAACATAGATGAAAACTAGTGTTTCTATTTTTTCCTATCAAACAAAAATGACTGTATTGTTAAGTGCAACTAATCTTTCAAAAACTTGACTGATGCCAGTACACACATGCCCATAATTATCACGTACTGGTCTTATTTTTAATGCACATCCACCCCCACCCACCAAAACACACACATACCCTTCAACTCTTATTAACTTTCTTTCCAGGACTGGCTACATAATTTGTAGGAATAATGGGAGATCCCTTGTTACAAAATGATAATGAATTTCATGATGATGCTAAGAGAGTATTAAACTGGGCTCTTCCATCATGGAAACCTGTGGAACCACCCAGGCTGCACACCCGTGAAGCCAACCTTGCTTCTTTCTGTTTCTCATACATGCCAGGCTTTTTCCCACCCCCAGGTCTCTGGCACTTGGTATTCTCTCTGCTTGGAAAGCTTATCTCATGGCTAAAGTCTCAACAAAAATGCTTCTTCCTCAGAAGGGCCTTTCTTTACAACTCCTGCCTAGAGAAGCTCCTTCTTTCATCATGCTCTGAATATTATTTTGCTTTCTTTCTAATACTTTGCTTTCTTCTTTCCTTGCTTATTTACTTATTGAGTTATTCATGGTCTCGCTTCCCTCCTCTGGGATGCATACTCCACAGCGGAAGTGATTTTATCTTGTTTCACTTCCTCTTGTTCACGTGGCTCCTCAGATAGTACTTGGCACATAGTAGGTGTCCCCTAAATAAGTTTTTGATGAATAAATGAGCAAGTTAGGTTACAAAATACTTCTAGTTTATAAAAACATTTCACTGGTCTTCAGCTCTTTACGTGTCCCCAAAGACACACATCCAAATGCATGAACGGACCAATGAGTGAAATTCAGAGCTTCAGTCCATGTGATACATCAGAAATGGAACACCCATTCAGCTGTGATTACTAAGAGATTTAGCTTTAGAAATCATATTGCATTCTAAAGTTCAACCTGCTTTTAGAGTTAATTCTGCTATTGCTCTCCTAGCTTAAAATTATTATATAAAACTGTTGTAAAAATTATGTTAAGTAAAAATGAAGAGTGGGCACATATTAAAATGTTGTCAGAAAACCTCTCACAAAGTAACTTCTAGGGAAGTATGGCAAGTTTTAATTCCAATTGTGCCTACTGTCGATAATAGAATATAATTATTGACATTACTAAACATGTTATTAGAAAGCTGAATGTAGCTATATTTTTTCCATAAGGACAGCAATCACTTCAGAGTAGTTAAATAACAACAACAAAAAAAAAATTACAGAAGGTCACAAAAATGAGGACTTTGAGCCCATAAAGGAATTGTTATCATGCTATCATGAAAGAATCCTTGGTTGAATTAACCTGAAGCTCATGTTAGAATACAAAGCTTCCTGTAAGATACTTATTTAATTATGACTTTTAAACTTAAAAGTCAAAGATAATGGCCCCCTAAGTCTCAATTTTGCTTTTCATGGCCCAGTTGGTTCTGGCTGGAAAGTTGGTACCACATGCAAATCATCTTTTTTAGTTGGCTTCATAGTTTCCAGCTACAACTAGAAATTAACAAAACAACTTATAAGCCCTGACTGTTGAAGACTTCTCCACATATCCAACGAGATATGCAATGCAAGTTAAATAGGAGAGCATTTGCAATTTAAAATATAATTTTCCATAATGAAAATGTAAAGCAGTCGTTCTGTTTTATTCAGCATGGCAGGTTAGGAATCCCCGAGAAGCTACACTGAAGCAAAGAGTAGATTAATAATTTAATTTGGTTCAGAACTATGCAATGGGGCACCACAACCTTTTATTCTGTAACCAGCTGCTGACCCTAATATGGATGAACCAATTAGACATCTCTATTTAACTGTTGGGTGACCCATCTAAAACTCACTAGGAATTTTCATTTTAAACAACACTGAAAGAATCCTAGTTATCCCCCTGGTGGAGGTGGTTGATTTGATAGAAGCTCACAAAGGAGTCCGGCAAATGGGAGAAAAAACTGCAAGATCATTTTAGACTGTGTTCTGTAAAAGAACATCTTAATATAATGAGCCTTTTTCCAGTCTCCCTTGGCGGAGCATCAGCCCTCTCAGATAACCCCACACAAAGCAAATACCATTCGTCTGAAGTTACATTTGCTCCTTGTTATCACAACTTATGCCACTTAATTCATTATTCAACGAATTCACTTTCTTGTTTATTAGATGCAAGGTAGCCGCTTATCCCTAAAGGCCATGTATGCAAAAGACTGCTTGTAATCCTGTCACTTCAAACCTCTCCAGGCTTTTACACTGCTTCAAGAATTAGGAGGAAAGAAGCAAACAATTTAGATTTATTCCTGATGATATTAAATCTGTACATGATGAAAGAAATAAGAAAGAAATGTGAGCCTGTAGTTTGTTGATTTGGAGAGTGCCTTCAGACGTTATCTTCACACGTAAAAGTTAGTACAGTCACTCATTTCCCATAATAAACACCTAGAATTAATTTTGCTACATTAAAGGGGAAGAAATTAATTAAACCTGCTTTTTGGGGGGGTATAGGCTACCTGCAAAGAAAAATAAAAGCAATAGGTCTCATCAACTGCTTTTCAAAGACGCAGGCCAGCTCGGCCATTCATGTTCTTAAAACAGGTATTAACATACTTTAAAATCTAATATCTGATCTGTCAAAGCTTTGGGGTATCTTTCTTTAAGTATCTTTAATGTTGGATTAAAAAGTGCATTGAAGATGTTTTTCGATATGGGTAATTCAAGATTCTTTTTGTTAGTAACAAGATGTGATAAATATATTCTGCATAATATGAGATGCTATGACTATCTGAACTCTTCACATAATGTAATATAAAGGCCAGGGATATTTGAAGTTGATTTGGTAATCTTATGCCATTAAAATTATTAAAATGGAAATGAATTACTGAANGCCAGGGATAGTTGAAGTTGATTTGGTAATCTTATGCCATTAAAATTATTAAAATGGAAATGAATTACTGAATTAAACAACTTTTACTGCGCTCTTAGTGCAATTAATATTGTATAAAATTATCTGCTTAATTATACACAATATGTTTACATAAAACATCCAGGAAAAAGCTACAAATCAGGGGCTGAGTGCAAAATATTTTAAGCTGTGTGCTGAAGTCTTCTAAATATGGAAATCTAAGTGGTTGTTGAGTATTGGTGCCTGATGTAACTGTAGACAGTTCTAAATTTTGTACTTTACTTATTTAAATGCTAAGTAACCCTAATCTTATTTTTTAAATTCTTACAAATATATATGATTTATAAAATGTAACTAGATTGAATATATTTTAAACCTCTGTGCATTATTCACAAAATTAAGAGGCATTTATTTTCTTCAATTAATTTACATTATGAGCTAACTGTTTGAGATTCAACATGAGTTCACCAACAAAAGCCACAGAGAACATTTCAATGCAGCGTAGTATATACAGATATGTCTAGGACAAAAGACTCGACATCCCCAGAAAATAGGAACCATTTACAGGGAAGCTCATTTTGTGAGTAGAATTGTGACTAATAAAACATGTACAGAATTACCTGCAACTACTCTAAGTAAGGAAAGACATTTGAAAATTCACATATCTAAGAACTGTGGATATTACTGTAATTATTGCCATTCTTCCAAAACATCAGTCATGGTAATACAGGGATGAGCAAATTGATTCACCTGAATAATTAACCTTACCACAGCATAACTATCTTAGGTACAGATTAATGTTTTCTATTCAGCTTAAGACATAAACCTACCAGAGAAATCACACTCATTAAATACACTGCAAAAATCAATTGTTTTCTGCCACTCCAAGGAATTAATATCAACGACTAAGTTGTGCAGTATTTTCAAAAGCTCATGCTCATCTGAGCCACTTAAACAGAAACAGCAAAATAGAGCTAAATGAAATTAACAAAGAGTGCTAATAAAATACAACTTTTCTGTTGATATCTTAGATACGTAACTTTATTCATTATTGTACAACTTTTGGTTTTTTACATGTGGGAGATTTAAAAAGTCACCCAGTGATTTTTATAGTGCAACCGTATGCTAGATAAAGATATTTAAGCTGTCAGTATAAACTGCTTCTGTTTTCATTTTGCATTTAATTTCAATGCCAGACTCAAGGCATAAATTTTTCATCACCTGCAATGCTATGAATAAAAGATTAAAAAAAGAACTGAGAAGAAATTCTAACACATGCGGCGCATGCAGCACATTGTGCAGACGCAGTATTCATAACTAGATGTTTAATTTCCATCTTTTTTCTTTTTTTTACGTCAGGAACATTATTATTTGAGTTAATACATCATGGAGCTAATTTCCAGTATTTCAGATTTGCAGAATTTAAGTTTACCTACTTTGGACCAAATAGGCCATTCATTCCACTTGAAATCTGAAGTATACACCCTAAGATTTACATGCTACTTTGTTAGCACTGCAGGATTCTATTACTCTCGTATTTCTCGAAAGGGAATATTTCAACATCACATATTTTTGGTTTATTCCATGAAATAGCATGTACATTAACCTTGCCTGAAAGTTCAAAGAACTAAGAATTACAGAAATGGTCCCACCTAATATCAATTCCTCATTAAGGCTTGCCTCATGTTCTCTGCCGAAAGATATAATCAATCCCAGGAGGCAAAGTTATGAGCTCAGTGTCGAGGCGTTTTTTATTTAGTACTTAGGACTGTTTTCTGTAGCACAATGCGTCTTCATTGTCACTTTCTTAGCCTCCAAAGGACACACACGCACGAACAATTTCTAATCCTTGCCAGTAGACTCTCAGCAAGCAAGAGATGTACAAGGACCCTTCCTCACCTCGTCAGGAGGGTCTTGGCTTTATTAGTCTCGCCATCTGGAAACCTCACTGTCTTGGGGGCAGTCATGAGCCTGCTAAGGACTCAGGCCTGCCAGGGACAGCAAGAGTTAACCCCTTGGATGTTAGTGACATCTGATAAAGTCCAGTTTATTGTCTGTGCCTCCAATTACTCATACTAATTTTTTACGGTTATTGAAATTCAATCTACGGAAAGCTTTGGGAAAAAAGTAAGTCAAACCATGTACTGTTACATTATTATCAATGTGGAATCCAATTAGCTCAGTTGACTAGCTGATGGTGCTAATGAGACCTAGATCATTGGTTCAGTTCCAGAGTAGCCACTTAGTTTTACTGGGTTTGATAGTCACAGGCGGATACCTCATCTTACACAGCTGTCTTAAGTACAACTAGTCACTAACCGAATGAGAGAGGAAGAGTCAATCAGGGCAAACCTACCCCTACAACTAGGCTCTGGAGGGCATCAGTATCATTGTGTGTGATGACTGTATAAAAATTATATTTTAATAAAAGGACACTCTACTTTTGGCTTATTGTTTATGACTGTGAAGCAAGCGCTTTATATCTTCAAAACATTTAATGGGCTTTAATTAGCTAGACTTCATAATGTCTCTATGATGGCAAGTTTAATTAAGCTTACTTTACAGATGACAGAACTTAAACTGAGAGGTTGAGTCACTTGTTTTGAGGTCACATACAATATCAGGGGCATTTTTCAGATTAGAATCTCTGTCTCCTGTATCTCATTCCACCACGGGACCCATGAGACTGCTCTGCCTGTATGGAAATAGCCCGGAGTCACAGCAACATGTCACTGTATTATCACATTATTTTTCATTATGCCAGAAGACACAGGCTTACTGAAAAGCCACTGTGAGGCAAGGATTACAGATGTATCTCTTTTAAAGCAACATAAATGTATGGAAATTTGGGTTTGTTGAACAGATAAATTAGAGGGTGTCACGTATCACTTAGTTCTATGCAATCTCACACTGCTATTAACCGCTTTTTTGCATGCTCTAACTTTCTAACTAAACGGTACAGAGACCAGACCACGTCTGGCATCTCTCTGAATTGGTAGTAGGAATTGATAAATATTTATTCATGACAATAGCATTTGATTGGAGGGGAATAGGAGAATATGAGTTCATACCCGCCAGGAGTGGTAAATAGGGAGAAAAAGGTTCATGGCAGTGGGCAGGCCTGGATTTTTCTTGTTGAGCTTCTATCATTATGGCAATTCTACTTGATACGTTGTAAGGAAAAGCTTTATAAGAACACCTAACACATGTCCTGGATACCACTCACGAAGAGGATCTACAGAGGCTACACACAAGGAAAATTCTAGCCAAGGTTGGAATGCTTAAACAGCAGGGAGAGAAGGCAGCCTGATGCGCTTGTGGAAGGTGGAGGCTTCACGGTGCAACCCAGTGGAATCCTGGCAGTGGGGAAAAAACTCATGACGGTAGAGGAGGGACAGGATAGGAGACACTTTTCCATTTTACAAAATGATTATTCATAAGGCGTTTGAAAGCTGTGTGTTTTTCTCAT
The DNA here is from genome assembly GCA_006410935.1 of Redunca redunca. Lineage (NCBI taxonomy): Eukaryota > Metazoa > Chordata > Mammalia > Artiodactyla > Bovidae > Redunca > Redunca redunca. The sequence continues at coordinate 88,109 of SJYQ01000566.1, forward strand.
GACTGAAGTGATCATAAGCTGCTGCTACTGCTAAGTCGCTTCAGTTGTGTCCGACTAAAACGGATTTAATGGCAAGCTTCAAAAATATGGCAATTTTCTGAGTTAAAGTATGCCTGTAAAAGATTTTCCTCCTCTTTGGTAATCTGACTTGGATTTGATTCTCTTAGTAAAGAATTAAGTCAAGAACTATTGGTGTTGCGTTGTAACATGATGAGCTGTTTTGGAAATAGGTCTTCATACCTGTGATCCAAGAAGGAAATGGCAGATTCAGCAGCAAACTCAGGGTGTAATGTGCATATTTCCTGGAAATGGGCCAATACAAGCTTTTCATCTCAATACAGTCGTCTTCCCTCCTGTTCATATCCATCATTACATCTCTGGCTATTAGAATTCTTCAAAGAACCACCTTATGAATTCAATGGGCTGGTCTTTTCTCTAACTCCTATAGTGGTTAGGAATAATCAAGAATAATCTACACAAGATTATTAGAAAATAGATTCATTGTGCAACTTTGTTAAAAACTAGAAAAGAAATTAAAATTGTTCAGTGCTTATTCTCAGGTGAAATATGGCATTCACTTTCATGCTACACAGATTTATAGTATAATTACATGGTCAATATAGCTCAATTTTCATCTTCTGATTTTTAAAACAATATTAATGAATTAGAGCTTTATACTACTTGAGCTTTGATGATAATTTGCCTTCTTTAATGTATGAGAAATGTACTAAACCCTTAGTATTTCAGGGATGGTTTCTTCCTACCACATTAAGAGTTTATTAACCTAGGCAGCTTCCAGGTCCATGAACCTCTTGAAAGCGTATGCATATTTGGGAGAGGGTATATGGATATGTTCCAAGTTTTGAGGGGCAGAGAGCTTATCTTAATCTTAGAATGTGAAAGGAATTCTTGTTTCCAGAAAAAGGTATGACTGTACATCTTCAGCTTGTGTTTAAGAAGATCAAATTTTATCTTTGTAATAATTATGGATATCTATATGTATTCATATAATTATTGTTCAATGTGGTTTCTTTATGAATTAGCAGACTACTCAAATATGTTTGAGATGCTGTGTTTGGTTTCTAATAAATGAAAAGAAAGGGATAGCAAAAGGAAATGTATGCTAATTATAACATTTCTCTACTAAGCACTGGGAGAGATTAACAGGGGCAGTTAAAGAAGTGGCTTTCCTTGAGATATCTAACATATAAATAAACCCTCTCTCTAAGAGAGATTAGGTGTAGTTCTTCCTAGACTAGAAATCTTGGGGTCCTTTCAAGGTTTATGCTCTCCTCACTATGTGCTTCTAGGCAATGTAAAATAACTATTTTTATTCACTGTCAATCAGACACATCACTTCAGACACTTGCTATGCTTAGCTAACCTGTCTTTTAAAAAGGAAACCTGTTTTGAACCAAAATACCCTAATCACACACACACAAACAGACACAAGATGAGAGAGAACTGTGTTCCCTTTACATTTCTGAGTCATCAACTCACTGAGTTCTCAAAAGCAATTTAGTCTTACCCCAAATCCTTGAATTTTGTTTTAAACTCTCAATTCCCTCAAATACAGAAGGCTATATTTAAAGATTCTTCATCCCTTTCCCAGGTTTAGAAAACAAAATTGCTTGAGAAAGGCCCTGGGAATCTATACTATAAGTGACCCAGGACAGTCATGATCATGCAAATTCAGAAAATCTGGAAGATGTAATATTCTTCGTCCTTTAAGATTTTTGGATTTTGTCTAGTTGCTGTACGGTTCTTCTAAAGAGCTTCAGCATATTACACAACTCCCTGAAATCAATTTCATCTAGAGGCTGGAAGAATAATTCCCATCAGGAAATTAATCATTGGTGAATATGCAGGAGTTAATTGAAAGTTAATAAAATTGATAAAATTAGTAAAATTTCAATACAATTGAAAATTTTATTGTCAGAAATGTAGAGGAATGGGAAACATATGTATGATATTCAAAATAACAGCTTCCCTTATCATTCTTTTAAAATCAGTACTAATTTCAAAAGACATTGATAAGCCTTTTGAACGGATCAGCATATTTTTTTCAGTCATGCTCTTGGGAATCCGACAATTTCATATGTTCTCTGGACAACTGGTTCTATTAGGATCTCACAAAAAGCCTTTTTAATTCAAAAGAGAAAATTGTTGGAAAATTGTAAAAGGCTTGTGGTTTTTTTTTTAATTAAAAAATTGAGAGCCAAGACACCTTCTGTTTCTAATAATGTTTCTATTAACTTGGACTTATTTTTTCCCTGAATCTTAAAGTGTGGAGTGAAACCTCTATGGAGTCATTTGGCAATATAACAATGCCACTTGGGGAATAGATCTATGACCCAAAACACTGTAAATAATGGACATTTTTGCCTTGGGTATGAGGCGTGAAAGTCGCTCAGCTGTGTCTGACTCTTTGAGACCCCATGGACTATACAGTCCATGGAATTCTCCAGGCCAGAATACTGGAGTGGGTAGCCTTTCCCTTCTCCAGGGGATCCTCCCAACTCAGGGATCGAACCCAAGTCTCCCGCATTGCAGGCAGATTCTTCACCAGCTGAGCCACAAGGGAAGCCCTTGTAACATCATAGCATATTTTAAATAATGTAAGCTTATATATGAGAGAAGGAAATGGCAACCTACTCCAGTATTCTTACCTGGAGAGTCCCATGGATAGGGGAGCCTGGCGGGCTGCGGTCCATGGGGTCGTAAAGAGTCGGACACGACTGAAGTGACTTAGCACAGCATGCAAGCTTATGTATAAAGGAGTAAATGTAAATAGAGGAATAAATGCAAAGATAAGAACACATCTGCTGATAAACACCAGTGTTTCCCAATCAACGTAAGTGATTGCAGGTTTAGCAACTAAGCTACAAAACAATTACAAAATTTGCGAGGTAACCGAATAGTGAGAATATACCTGTCTTAGGTTTCTAAAGGTAATGCCCAGACACACCGAAGTACTTCTAGATTTTACTTTATACCGGAAATGCTACAGGACGCTATTGAACACGGGAGAGCCACTGCATCCATTTTGGTGTAACCTCTCACTACTCAGTAGCTCCATGTGGGCTGGTGTGTAACACAGTGTGTTCGTTCCATTATTAAAGTAAAATGCTAAATTGTTAACGTAAATTCAACTGCCCCTTTTTTTGTTAAGTAAGCAGATTTACTTTTCCCAGTTGGTCAACCCCAGGGAGTAACTTTAAATTTCGTTAGGTAGCTAAAAGCTAAGTGATTTTCATTTGGCGTATATGTGAACAGTTTTAAAAAGGAATTCCTGCAGATTCAGAATTGATACTTGGAGTTTCTTCTAAATTTTATGTGCCAACTTATGTAAATTATTAAGATTGAACTAGCTTTTGATCTCAGACCATCATTTTATAATCATCTTATCTATAGCAGAAGCTTGACTTTACTATTGCTTCACAATAATTTTGTTAGGCTCCAAATTCAAGATTTATACTTTTAGTGACTCTGAAGTGATTATCTTCTCAATTAATTATTTGTAAGCCTCCAGGCTTATCAGTATGGTGAATTTTAGAATGCCTCCAGTAAGAATGTAAAACTCAGTCATGAAACACACACTGTATTTTATAACACCACTGTTAAACCATCACCTGAGTTTCAGGGTGACTAAAATGTTTTCTAGGGTTTTCTATGTTGATTTCAGGTAGTATCCCAATCTATGGATATATCAGCTAACTAGTGACTTAAACTGATGACATGATGTTTTCAAAGTTTCTATTACATAATAAACTATTTTAAACATAACTTTGGGGGTAGTTCATTTATTTAAATGACTCCTAAATCTTGGAAAGATTAAGAATANTCCTAATTTGTTCTTATGACTTATAATTAGTTTAAATAAAAGTTAAATATAAAGTGTTTTGAAGTTTATAAAAATTATTTTTTTGTGTGTTACATCCATGTCCAGAGATATAAAACTCAAAAGATTTTCTTTCTTTCATAATATACTATAATATGGTTACAAGTGCATTGAAATTCATCTTGTTAGAATGGTAGTAATATATCCCACCAGGACTACTGTTCCTAGTAGCAATTTAAAATAATTATTGTGAGACTTGATGCTAGACATCAGGTTTGCAATAGAATTACAATGAGGGAAGTGTATTAGAGACAAAACATTGCTGGAAGAAAACTTCATAATGGCGCAATTTGGAACTAAGCCTCAATTTTACAGTAATAGATTCTCTTTATGATGGCACAAAGGAGTGAATGCACTTAGCAAATTTAAATCTATTATTAGTCACACTTTGTGGATTGCAGTGCAAAAAGGAGAAAAGAAATTAGCTTTTTAAGTATGTTCTTATATAAAACAGGTTCTAGTAAGAACAGTCTTATATAAAAACCTCCTTGTTACACCTCAGAAGCATTGTCAGGCTTTATAACAGCAGGGGGTTGTTCAGGTTTAAAAGTCTTTCCAAGATAGTTCTGGAGGTCTCTGATTTCAAATTATGAATTTGTGAAGTCAGGATACATTCAACATCAGTACATATCTTGTTTACAGAAATGCAGTATAGAAGAGGAAAGACAGTTAATTTGGTCTTTTCTGCTTACTGCATGCAACCTCTCTCCTTGAATGAAGGTGTGTTTGTAGTTTACATTGGTACTATACCTGCCTCTAACGTGATTTCAATTACAATAAGAGAACTAACTCAGCAGCGTTAAGCTGGTATGATTTGGCACTCATCTATGTAAAGGAGTTTCAGCAGGCAATTTTGCAAAGGAAACCAACAGTAAGAATTCAGTAAGTATTTTTAGTATAAAATCAAAACACTAGAAATCCAAGCTTCCATTTTCAAGTTAAGTAAGACATTATAGCTTTGTTTTAATTATGATCCATTTTTCCTATTTCATCTTAAAATAACACTGAGTAGAATATTTGACAATAGCACAATTTAGTTTTAAGATAACATAATATTTCCATCATGCTATTGACTGTATTATGTATTAGGAAGGAGGCTGTAATCCTTAAGAAGTGTGAGACAAAATTCTTGTCTGAGATGTTTCACATAAATATTTATCTGTGAAAAAGAGTAGACTCAGCCAGTTGACTGGGGAAAGGTTAACCATACACAGAAAAAAGTAATGTAGGTAGATTGATGGCATGAGAAAGCAAGGACAAAAAAAAAAAAAAAAAAGAATGGGCACCCATAAAATACAGTTCTACACAACCTAAACAGGGCAGATATAAATAAAATTAAATAGTCCAAAGGTATTACTAAACAGCATTTTCTTATAAATTATTCAGATCTGCTGCCATATTAACACACAAGATTGCTTTCCTATGATTTCGTTTTGCTCTGTAACTGTCTGTAGTCGCCTCTGTTTAATAATCCGAGTACACTTTATCATGCTTCAGGTTAGCAGTTTGCATACATGTAGCCTCCTACCTGCCAACATTCAGTTAATCCCTAAAAAATACACTTTCATTCCTTCACTTCAAAGACACCACCCTCTGCCAGTTTTCCTCCGAGTTCTCAGTCTGTGGCATATACTTTGGCATCACATCTTGTCTTTCCTGCTACATGCTGGGCAGTCTCATCCATGCCCGTGGCTCAGCTAGCATTTGCTGATGATTCAAATGTGTCTCCTTACTGAGTTTCAGACCCATGCATCCATCTACATATGGAGCATCCATCTATCCATGGAGCATCCATCTATCCACAGACATTCCATATGCATCTCAAACTTTAGGTGTTGCAGATTCAATTTGGCATCTACTTTCTTGACGAACACAAATGTAATTTTTTCCCAGGTGCTGTTCCTCTTAGTGAAGCATCTACTCAGTTGCCCAAGCTTTGAAACCTATGTATCATCCTGGAAACATCTCTCTTCCCTCTCTCATGTTCAACTAATCTCCAAATATGGATGTTGTACCTCCTTTTTTAACAAACTTTGTTTATTTCCATATATTCTCACTGCCACTGTCCTAATTCAGGCCACCATCATTTCCCTATAGAATTATTCTAACAGTCGCTTAATGGTTTTATCTTACACTAATCCAATCCATTCTCCATGTTACAGAAAGAAGTTTCTTTCAAAATAAAAATTCATGAAGTAAATGAATAGAAATACGATTGCATAAATTTAAAAAAATCCTCTCAAGAAAAACTTATAAAATAAATCATAAAGTTGGAAAAATATTTGCAATACATAGAGCAAAGAGTTAACATTGCTAGTCAATAAAGAACTCATAAATCAATATCTAAAAGAAATAAAAGCAAAGGATATATAAGTGGCTAGTTTGCATAGGAAGAACTAGGATTTAAAAATCTGAAAAGATGCTTAATTTTGCTCATTGGAAAGAAAAGGCAAATCAAAATTAGCTATCATTTTTTACCTGTAAGATTAAGAAAAAATTTTTAAATTTGAGCCTGTGGGAAAAATCAGTATGTAAATTAGGTAAATAAACATGGATGCTTACTGTAGCAATTTTTACATACATAAAGTGGAAGATAACATGAATATTCATTGATTGGATTTTCATTAAACAATTTCTGGAAACACATATCCTGGAATATTAGGCTATATTTAAAAAAAAAAAAATAAGGTGGATCTTAAAAAGGTCATATGGAAAAATCTCCATGTTGTCTTATCAAGAGGAAAAAGTAGAGAACAATTTGTACAAGGTGCTCTCACTTGTGTAAAAAATATATGTGCATATATAGATACATATAGAACTTCTCTGAAAAACTGCTTAAGAAATGTTCACAATGAGGTGGGAGGAGTGATAAATTAGGAAGTGGGGATTAACATGTATACAACCCTGTAGATAAAATAAAGAACCAACAAGAACCTACTGTATAGCACAGGGAACCCTGTTCAATAGTTTGTAATAAACGATAAGGGGAAAGAACCTGCAGAAGAGTATATATATATACATACACATATATAAATGTACAACTGAATCACTGTGCCGTGATACCTGAAACTAACACACCATTAAAAATCAACTATATTCCAATTAAAAACAAAAAAAGAGGCAACAGTGGTTGCCTTTGGGGGACCCATTTATGCTGTGGCACATGCTACTTTTCCAATAAGTAAAAACAGTTAGTTATAAACATTACAAACACTATCACGTCACTCTCACCTTGACAAACTTTCATGGCTTCTAATTACTGTTAGGATGATATCCAGGTTCCTTAATAAAGCTTCAGTTCAGTTCAGTTCAGTTCAGATCATTTGCTCAGTTGTGTCCGACTCTCTGCAACCCCATGTACCGCAGCACACCAGGCCTCCCTGTCCATCACCAATTCCCAGAGTCCACCCAAACCCAAGTCCATTGAGTCGGTGATGCCATCCAACCATCCTATCCTCTGTCATCCCCTTCTCCTCCTGCCCCCAATCTTTCCCAGCATCAGGGTCTTTTCAAATGAGTCAGCTCTTCACATCAGGTCACCCAAAGTATTGGAGTTTCAGCTTCAGCATCAGTCCTTGCAATGAATGTTCAGGACTGATTTCCTTTAGGATGGATGGGTTGGATCAACCAGTTCAAAGCTTACATGACATTTAAGACTAGACTGCAGCCTCATAGTGACCCTTTCTCACCACTTCCCTCTCTCAAACCCTACCTCTGGTCACAGGGAACATCTTCAGTTCCTCAAATGTATGTGGAACATGTCTTTCCATACTATTCACCTTTGCCCATCTAACCATTCATGCTTCAGAAAATTTTAAAATCTCTTTGGTCAGGAAGGGCCTTCTGCTCTTCATATCCTTTTTTTTTTTAATAGCATTTATCACATAATGTTTAATTGCCTGCTTTTCCTACTACTAGACCATACTCTCCATGAGGACAGGGACCATGCTTCTCTGGCTCACAATTTGAAGCCCAGAGATAAACATATTGCCATTTCTTTGAAAACCTGGATGTAAATGAACAGAAAGAATTAAAAGAAAATTGATTGATTGATTGCTAAATAGCTACAATTGGCCAATCTTTGGCGGTGATTTTGGAAGTAAAAGAGAAAGTAAAGAATGGGCTGAAAGTGTGTCATTTGGGTTGCAAAATCCAATGGGGAAAGGATGAAGGGTTTTGGAAATAAGGATGAAGGGTTTCTTAAGTGAGGGCAAGAATATAATCAGGAGAACAGGGAGGCTGTAGAAATGCAGTTCCCCTAAAAAGCTGCTTTGTTTCTGCTCAGGGAGAGACCTAGCCTGTTCTGCTCCCTGCTGCTTTGTGACGACACCATCTCAGACCCAGGCTATAGCTACCACGCTCTCCAGAAATGGGCTCTGGCATTCCTAGTAGAGGAGGTTCTCAGTGGCCATATGCCACCCTGGGACAGAAACACTGTTGCTGAGCTACTCCTGGGCTCCAAACCTGTCCACCTTCAGGATAATCTTGTTGACTTTCTAAACCATTAGGTGCTTTGTAACTCTTCAAAGAAGCACCAGAGCACGGCTCGTTGCGTTCCCTTTAACTCCAGTACACACGTCTTCAAAAATTTCTTCTAGCAAATGTCATGTCATGTCTGCCCCTTTCACTCCGCCTCCACCACCGTCTCTTGAACCTAGGCCCCATCACTTCTTTCCTGGGGAACTTTCTGATTTCTTACTTATTTCATTCCTTCCCACTTCAGACCCATTTTCTCCTCCCATCTGCCAGAATGTGAATTCTGTGCTAAGCACTCTCCTTTTTTCACACTCCGCATGTTTTCTCCACTGGTGATTATTTGTTCCCATTTCTTCCACAATCACTGCTGCTGCTGCTGCTGCTGCTAAGTTGCTTCAGTCATTTCTGACTCTGTGCGACCCCACAGACAGCAGCCCACCAGGCTCCCCGTCCCTGGGATTCTCCAGGCAAGAACACTAGAGTGGGTTGCCATTTCCTTCTCCAATGCATGAAAGTGAAAAGTGAAAGTGAAGTCGCTCAGTCGTGCCGGACTCTTAGCGATCCCATGGACCGCAGCCTACCAGGCTCCTCTGCCTATGGGATTCTCCAGGCAAGAGTACTGGAGTGGGGTGCCATTGCCTTCTCCTCCGCAATCACTAATGGCTCTCAAATGTATGTTTTAGGCCTGACCTTTCTCCTGAGTTTCCAGTAGGAAACTCAACACGTCCCCTGACAAATTCCTTCTCTTTCCCAAGACCCTGTTCTCCAGTATGTTTCATCTTGTTAATGCCATCACCTTGCTTTCAGTGGATCAGGCTGCGAGCATTGAATGAACGTTTGTCTTTTCCACAAAAAATCACTTCACATATTTTTAAAATTCTTCTTCCAAATGTTCCCCAAATTGTTTGCTCTTTTTTCATGTCTCTTGCTCTTCAGGGATTCTAGTCCTCAGTATCCCTGGCTTACTCTTCTCATTGTTTTCCAGGCCTGCAGTATTTCCACCTCTAAACCACACTCCACCCTTATGGCAGAAAGCGAAGAACTAAAGAGCCTCTTGATGAAAGTGAAAGAGGAGAGTGAAAAAGTTGGCTTAAAGCTCAACATTCAGAAAACGAAGATCACAGCATCCAGTCCCATCACTTCATGGCAAGTGGACGGGGAAACAATGGAAAGAGTGACAGACTTTATTTTTATGGGCTCCAAAATCACTGCAGATGGTGACTGCAGCCATGCAATTAAAAGATGCTTGCTTCTTGGAAGAAAAGCTATGATCAACCTAGACAGCATATTAAAAAGCAGAGACATTACTTTGTCAACAAAGGTCTATCCAGTCATAGATGGGGTCTATCCAGTCTCCCATCTATGGATGGGAGAATTGGACTATAAAGAAAGCTAACCACTGAAGAATTGATGCTTCTGAACTGTGGTGCTGGAGAAGACTCTTGAGAGTCCCTTGGACTGCAAGGAGATGCAACCAGTCCATTCTGAAGGAGATCAGTCCTGACTATTCATTAGAAGGACTGATGCTGAAGCTGAAACTCCAATACTTTGGTCACCTGATGTGAAGAATAGACTCATTAGAAAAGACCTGATGCTGGGAAAGACTGAAGGCGGGAGAAGAAGGGGACGACAGAGGATGAGATGGTTGGATGGCATCACCGACTCAATGGACATGAGTTTGAGTAAGCTCTGGGAGTTGATGATGGACAGGGAAGCCTGGTGTGCTGCAGTCCATGGGGTCACAATAAGTTGGACACGACTGAGTGACTGAACTGAACTAAGACCATGCTGTGATCTGCCAGGACAGCCTCATAGTAGAAGTCTCCAATGGCTTACCAAAACATAAGGTGTAGAGATTACTGCTGCTACCTGAATCTAACTGACATTTCTGGTGTTATTTATAATCACACTTCCCATATTTCCAACCTTTTCACAATAACGGGCCACTCTATTTTTAGGCACTACCAAGTTGCCCTGCATCTCTATGCCTTTGCCAGGGCAGTTTCCTTAGCTCAGGATATACTTTCCCCTGCTTCTATGGGGCAACGCCCATAACTCCTTTCATTTACTTACACAAGTCATCTCTTACGGGCAATTTTTTTTTCTCTTGCCCCTATGCGGAATTTATTATTCATCTGCATTTTGATAACATATTAAACACATATCTGACACTGTGTTACAACCAGCTGTTTAGGATCCTGACTACCATGCAATCAAAGCAAAAAGCTAGTTCAATGGCTAAGCTAGGAGTTCCTTGACTCCTCTAGTACCTAATACAGTGTGTGACACATGGTAATCATTTAATACATGTGTGTTTAACGGGTAATCTTCTATGACTTTATTTGCATCAAAGTTAACCTTGTCAAAATGGTAATAAAAGAACTCTTGCGAATTGTCTGTTGCTTCCTCAATATTGTTTCTTCTTTCTTTGCCTTTGAAACAGGGCTTTAGGCCTCACAAAGATCATAAATGCACTGTGTTTTCATTTATATCAGTTTCTAAACTTTTGCTTATACTATAAACCCTGCTTGGAAAGGGTTCTGCCTCTTCAGCCTGTATAACATTTCTAAGCACATGTCTCTCTTCAATTAAGAAACTGTAACTCTCTGCATCTTATGCTGGCTATGCGCTCACTTTTTATTCCCTTAGATCTACACCATTTTTATGACATGATTCTTTACACAAACATACCTCACACACACACACACACACACACACATCTTATTCAATAGGTTGAACTATATGAAATAGCCAATATTGAGAAATCTTGACCTACAAAAATGGCAATTTCACGTGCTTCAATCTAATTATAAATGTTCTGAAGGCAGGTTACCCCAGTACAAAGTTTTGGGGGAGGTGGTGGGAGCACAATTCTATACAGATAGCAGGTCAAAAGTTCTCAAAGTGAGGTCTGTGGATCCCTTTGGGTCCTTGAGATCATTTTAGGGGTTCATGAAACAATTTTCATAATGATACTGAAGTACTATTTTTCTTTTTTTTTCTGTGTTGAAATTTGCAATGATGGTGCAAAAGCAATGGTGAGCAAAACAATTGGTGCATTTGTGTCGATCAATGTAGTGGTACCAAAGTCCTCTACAGCTCACTGTATTTGTCACTGCTTTGCACTTGTATCTTTTTTTAAAAGCAAGGCTGCCTTAGGGATGTCCTTAATAAGGTAGTAAAAATAACATATTTTACTGAATCTTTATGCTTGAATATGCATCTTTTTAATATTTTGTGTGATCTAATGGGAAGTACATGTAAAGCACTTCTACTACATTCCAACAAACAGTGGTTGTACAGAGGAAAAGCACTTCAGTGATTTAGCTATAGGATGGACTAGTCACTCTTGTCATGGAATACCATTTTTACTCAAAAGAACAACTGACAAGTATCTGGTAGATATTTTCTAAAAAAATTAAGTCAGACAGTCATTTCAAGGAAAGTGACTGACAGTAGTTATTGACAATGATAAAGTTCAAATATTCAAGAAAATTCAGAATTCTGGAAACCTTGTAACTG
>SJYQ01000566.1:100021-118776 GCA_006410935.1 Redunca redunca
GAGATCAATGGAGATGAAAAACAACTATAATTTCTGATATCATATAATACAGATATCAACATTTGAAGATCTGTATAATTCAGTGAGTCAATATTTTTCAAATGAACAATACCTTAGGTTACTAAATGTTACATGGTAAAAGATTCATTTGGAGTGCAAGCTCTGGTCTCAGAATTCATATTGCAACTAACCTTTTAGAGGAACACTTGTTGAGTTTTGCTGTAGTATTAAAAAAAATACATACAGGTAGCTGAGGGGGTAGTAAAAATATTGCTGCAAATATGTTAGGCCAAATCTTTTCCCCATATACTTCAACCAAAGTATCATACCAAAAAAGATTCACTGTGGAAGCAGATATGAAAATCCAGCTGTATTAAGCCAGACTTTAAAGAAATTTGCCAAACTCCACTGTAAAACAATGCTTTTCTTATCATTATTTTTTGTGTGTTTTGAAAAATGTAGTTATTTTTCATAAAATGTTATGTTCATATGTAACTAGTTTATTATTTACAAGTGAACTAACAAACACTTTCAAAACTTTTAAGTTTTAATTTCTAAATTAAATATCAGTGGTAAATGTCAAAAGAAATAATCCACATAAATGAAAGCTTTGGGGGGGATCTTCAACAATTTTTAAGAATGTAAAACGGTCCTGAGACCAAATATTAGGAACCAGTGCAATAGATTCTCAATAAATGTCTGGTGAATTGCTGAATCAGTGAAGCAATACAAAGGGAAAAAGGAAGGTTGTGATTTATATATGCCAAGATATGTGATTAGGTGTTTACTTTTGTGAGCTGCCTCAAATACTTGGTTGTTCCATATCTATCACCATACTGAGAGGTGAACGAGGATTAAATCCTACTCAATTTCAGAAAGCAGTGAGATGTTCTGTTGGCACATTAACTAAAACACAGTTTTACATGGAAGCAGGATTAATTAGTCTTTAAAAATCCTGAATAAAAGCGAACTAACAGAGCAAAGACATCCTGGAACATGAAGTCAAGTGGGCCTTAGGAAGCATCACTACGAACAAAGCTAGTGGAGGTGATGGAATTCCAGTTGAGCTATTTCAAATCCTGAAAGATGATGCTGTGAAAGTGCTGCACTAAATATGTCAGCAAATTTAGAAAACTCAAAAGGTCAGTTTTCATTCCAATCCCTAAGAAAAGCAATGCCAAAGAATGTTCAAACTACTGCACAATTGCACTCATCTCACACACTAGTAGAGTAACGCTCAAAATTCTCCAAGCCAGGCTTCAGCAATACGTGAATCATGAACTTCCAGATGTTCAAGCTGGTTTTAGAAAAGGCAGAGGAACCAGAGATCAAATTGCCAATATCCATTGGATCATGGAAAAAGCAAGAGAGTTCCAGAAAAACATCTACTTCTGCTTTATTGACTATGTCAAAGCCTTTGACTGAATGGATCACAATAAACTGTGGAAAATTCTGAAAGAGATGAGAATACCAGACCACCTCACCTGCCTCTTGAGAAACCCGTATGCAGGTCAAGAAGCAACAGTTAGAACTGGACATGGAAAAACAGACTGGTTCCAAAAGGAAAAGGAGTACGTCAAGGCTGTATATTGTCACCCTGCTTACTTAACTTATATGCAGAGTACATCATGAGAAATGCTGGGCTGGAAGAAGCACAAGCTGGGATCAAGATTGCTGGGAGAAATATCAATAACCTCAGATATGCAGATGAGACCACCCTTATGGCAGAAAGTGAAGAAGAACTAAAAAGCTTCTTGATGAAAGTGAAAGTGGAGGGTGAAAAAGTTGGCTTAAAGCTCAACATTCAGAAAACAAAGATCATGGCATCTGGTCCCATCACTTCATGGGAAATAGATGGGGAAACAGTGGAAACAGTGTCAGACTTTTTTGGGGGTCCTAAAATCACTGCAGATGGTGATTTCAGCCTTGAAATTAAAAGATGCCTACTCCTGGGAAGGAAAGTTATGACCAACCTAGACAGCATATGCAAAGCAGAGACATTACCTTACCAACAAAGGTCCGTCTAGTCAAGGCTCTGGTTTTTCCTGTGGTCATGTATGGATGTGAGAGTTGGACTATAAAGAAAGCTGAGCACTGAAGAATTGATACTTTTGAACTGTGGTGTTGGAGAAGACTCTTGAGAGTTCCTTGGACTGCAAGGAGATCCAACCAGTTCATCCTAAAGGAGATCAGCCCTGGGTGTTCATTGGTAGGACTGATGCTGAAGCTGAAACTCCAATACTTTGGCTACCTGATGCGAAGGGCTGACTCATTTGAAAAGACCCTGATGCTGGGAGGAATTGGGGCCAGGAGGAGAAGTGGACGACAGAGGATGAGGTGGCTGGATGGCATCACTGACTCAATGGACATGGGTTTGGGTAAACTCTAGGAGCTGGTGATGGACAGGGAGGCCTGTCGTGCTGCAGTTCATGGGGTAGCAAAGAGTCAGACACGACTGAGCAACTGAACTGAACTGAACAGAGTAAATGCCCCCACATCTGGCACTGGTTCCAAATATTGGCAACATTTTCAAAAGCAACTCTTAGACTTCCCTTAAATTGCTTTAGAAGATGTGAATTATGAATACTGCTACCAGGTACATTTCATGGGAGGCTGGATGACCAAACATACAATAGTGGAAAGCAGTCAGTCTGCTAGCACTGATATTGTGAGGTCACAGCTCAAGTCCTTTGGGTGGAATGGGTGTGGGAAATGGAAGGCAGGGGATACTCAAGCATCTGCTTCATGGTGAAATCAATTGGGGCAACTATAGGAAAGAGGGCAGGAACAACTCTTCTCAGCAGCACTGAATTACAAAGACAAAACCATGTGGCAAAATTGTTGACTTCTAAGAACCAACAACAGCTAACAGACTGGTGTGCTGTGCCACAAACAGAAATAGCATGGCTCTTTTTGAGCAAACGTTGCTCAAATTAAAGGCAAATAGCAGCTGCTGTTGCTGCTAAGTCGCTTTAGTCGTGTCCAACTCTGTGCGACCCCATAGACGGCAGCCCACTAGGCTCCTCTGTCCCTGTAGCCCATAGCAAAGGAGGCTATGATATATTCTATAAGAAAAGGATGGTCGGTCATGCTTTGCCTGTGTATTCAGCCACACCTGCACAGATAGACATCAAGAACCCAACAATGAAAAATAAAGAAGGTCTCTGAAGAATAAATAGCACATTCTTCCTTGGGGAGTATCTTTTTTTTTCCTTTGAGAGTTTCTATCACCCTTTATTTATGTTTCCTGTGCCACAAATTGTTTTCAGTTTGGTATTCTATTTATACTTGTACAAATTTGATTTTTCCATCTCTAGTGGAAGACCACTTAATTACTCCTCAAAGTCCATAGTATAGTGCCATATACATGTTAGATGCATAATTAATATATGTTAACTAATTGAAGTCTAAAATTAGCAAAATGACTTCATTAATACTGCAAAATGGTCAAAAACCTACTGTTACCATCCATCTATTTGTTCATCCAACAAATATTTATTGATTCCCCTATCCCATGCAAGGGGATACACTAGATGATGCTGGTTAAGATGAAGTAGTGTCAGACTTTATTTTTTGGGGCTCCAAAATCACTGCAGATGGTGACTGCAGCCATGAAACTAAAAGATGCTTACTCCCTGGAAGGAAAGTTATGACCAACCTAGACAGCACATTGAAAAGCAGAGACATTACTTTGCCAACAAAGGTCCGTCTAGTCAAGGCTATGGTTTTTCTAGTGGTCATGTATGGATGTGAGAGTTGGACTGTGAAGAAAGCTGAGCGCCGAAGAATTGATGCTTTTGAACTGTGGTATTGGAGAAGACTCTTGAGAGTCCCTTGGACTGCAAGGAGATCCCACCAGTCCATTCTGAAGGAGATCAGCCCTGGGTGTTCTTCGGAAGAAATGATGCTAAAGCTGAAACTCCAGTACTTTGGCCACCTTATGTGAAGAGTTGACTCATTGGAAAAGACTCTGATGCTGGGAGGGATTGGGGGCAGGAGGAGAAGGGGACGACAGAGGATGAGATGGCTGGATGGCATCACCAACTCAATGGACGTGCGTTTGAGTAAACCCCGGGAGTTGGTGAAGAACAGGGAGGCCTGGCATGCTGCGATTCATGGAGTTGCAAAAAGTCGGACTTGACTGAGCCACTGAACTGAACTGAACTGAACTGAAATGAAGATGACGTAGACATGAATATTTCCTTCAAAGACTTCATAGTCAATAATCCAAATTAGTCTTTTTACTGAGAGCTAAAAATATAATTTTCTTCTCTTTGATTATATCTTTACCCATCAACATCATTATGATTATGGAAAATGAAGATAGGGAAAAAAGCAGGATCAAATTCACAAAAGGTACATGCAAGGAGAAAAATGTTAGGCTTACTTTGCCATATAGCCAAGAATGAGTAGGATATCGCCCATGTAAAACAGGTATATTTGGTTTAAAATAGAAAAAATGTGCCCAAAAAACACCATGTGCATCCATTTATTGAGCCAATTTAAGTCTACAGGAAAACAAGGCTCAACTGAGAAAAATCTTACTTTGGTTACAAGAACTCACAATTTTCACGTAAACTAGGAATGTAAAGAACAATTTCCGGGTGGTGAGATAAGTTAACCTTGAGAAATATAACAGAATAGGGTTGTGGAGTTTTGTTTTCGGGGTTTGTTTGTTTGTTTGTTTTAACATAAAGTTGATTATCACTAGAAGATGATTGAGCTATCTTTCTCACCCTTGAAAGTGAAAGAAAGTGAAAGTGAAGTCGCTCAGTCGTGTCCAACTCTTTGCAGCCCCATGGACTGTAGCCTATCAGGCTCCTCTGTCCATGGGGTTTTCCAGGCAAGAGTGCTGGAGTGGATTGCCATTTCCTTCTCCAAGGGATCTTCCCAACTCAGGAAACGAACCCGGGTCTCCCGCATTGCAGGCAGACGCTTTACCGTCTGAGCCACCAGGGAAGGTGCCTTTCTCACCCTTAGACCCTTTAATGACACACTCAGTCATACAAACGTCAGTGAAAAAGAATGTAATAGGGTTGGTGATCAACATGTCTGTGTTATTAGTTATACTATAAAGCTAAAAGATAACTTACTGACATTGTCATATAATCACCTGATAACTTTTAATTTACACAGAATAATTATTGAGTGCACATTGTTCCAGACACTGGGCTAGTGAATATGTAACTGGGTGAGGAGGCAAGGTATCTGTCTGCAAGGAGCTGACAGGACAGGGACTACATATAAGTGACCTGGCACCGTGTGAGAACTGTAGCAGTTCTACTGTATGCTGGAGCTAGGAAGTCCAATTCAAACCAACCGGAGGAAGAACTCTTCCACTAAGATAACAGAATAGGAACAGAATCTCAAGGAGTAATGGGGGACCATTCTCTTGATTTCAGATTAGCCTCTCTTTTCAGATTAATTCCCTCTTTGTAGAAGAAGGGAGCTCCTGGGTTACTTCCTTTCACAAACAGCTGAAGAGAAATCAAACCCTTAGCATGTGGGATCATTGGCCATCTAGCTGGTGTGGATCATCTGCCCTTCTCTGAACCAGTCACAGAGGTGAGCGGAATCAAATACATGGACTGGCTCAGCCTCCAGCACACTCACCTTCCCCTGATGCACATAGCTATGGGAAGCAGGGTACTGTTGTCTCAAAAAGGAGGACGTGATTCTAGACCACTGAAACAGCAGATTTCTTCTACCCAGGAACACAGATGCTTGAGAGTACATTCAAGAAATAGCCTTTGAAGGGGAGAGGGGCAAATTAGGTGTATGGGATTAACAGCTACAAAGTACTATGTACAGAATAAATAAACAAGAAGGATTCACTGAATAGCACAGGGAATTTTGCCCATTATCCTGTAATAACCTGTAATGGAATACAATCTGCAAAAATATTGAGTAACCATGCTGGACACCTGAAACTAATACAATGTTCAGTGCAGTATTGTAGAGCAATTCTACTTCAGTTCAAAAAAGAAACAGGCTTTGAGCACACTGTGGAGGTGATGTACTGGCCTAAATATTTTTCAAGATTAAAAAGATGTTGACAAAAAGCTCATAATCTAGAAAGGGAGATGGGAAGATATACCGATAAAACACAAAAAGAACTCCTATGTATTTTGGAGAGTAGTTGGAATAGGGTACATTTCTCACTGTATGAATCAGGGAAATCCAAGAAGGAGGTGATCTTTGAAATGTATCTCAAAGGACGGGTGGGATCTATCTGCTTGCCCTAATTCCATCTCACTGTAACCTAAAGTAATATAGTCTCTCCTTTGGAATGACCTATAAATATGCTATCCTATTTGGTTCTAAACACTGTATCCTCAAGAAATGGCAAACATCCGCAACTGGGGTTACTGGTGGAAAGAAGGTCATCTTCATTAATAATGGTAACTCCCTGAAATTCAGGATCCAGCACATAGTGGGTACTCAAAAGATCTTGGTTGAATGAGTGTTTGAATGAACAAATACAATGGCAACATGTTGATGGGTAATAGATAAGATTCCTGTGGTCATGTAATGTCAATTTAAAAGACATCCCTGAACGTTGTCTGGGCTTCCCTCATAGCTCAGTCGGCATATCATCTGCCTGCAGTGCAGGAGGTCCAGGTTCAACTCCCCTGGAGAAGGAAATGGCAACCCACTCCAGTATTTACAGAATCCCATGGGCAGAGAAGCCTGGTGGGCTACAGTCCATGGCGTGGCAAGAGCTGGACACGACTTAGCTACTAAACCACCAGCAAACCTTGTCTATGACAAGTTGTTTCTCTACGAGTTGGTGTGGAGCCACCTTGCTCCCTCAGGTAGCCCTCTGAGCCTCATCAGTAGCATCATTTACACAGCACACATTGTGTGCAATGAATTCCAAACTGGCATCCATCACACCTTCAGTTTCTCAGCATAAAGCAAAGTGCAACTTCCCCCACAGAGCATCCTGATTAAACAAATTAACTATGGCGCTGCCTGCAAACACACACACTAGAGTGCGGAAAATGAACAGATACAATGGCCAAGTCTGTATTTAACTTTAATTAAATTTCATTCTGTAGCTCAATTAATCCACATCTCCAAATGTCAGCAGGACTTAGGCAAATGGAATGACATCTGCTGCACCGCACAGGACTATAAAACCTTCACTGCATGCTAGGTCTCTGGAAGCACACCAGGAAAAATGAAATATCTTTATTAAGTGTGGAGTAATGTATAGAAGTCTAACTCACAATCTAATGAAAGAACATAAACTAGGAAAGAAAATTAGACTAAGAACGTGAGTGGTTACGGGCATGGCAAATATTGCTCAATATCCTGCCTCGTGTTATTTATTGTTTTAAAGTTGCATTTGGCTTTATAGCAGTTTCCTTTAATATTTACCTAGTGGGTTTCCCAACTGCCCAGGTTGGTTTTAACTTTTTAAAGCGACACACATTTTTTTTCCTGGAGAAAGGGAATCAGTAGAGTAGAAGTGATATTTCTGCATAGAACATGGAGAAGATTACATTTGCTATGCAAAGGTATTTGTTACAGGAAACCAGAGGTGGGGCAGAAAGAATGTGGAGTTTGACAAGCCTAGATTAAAATTTTTGTTCTGCTACTTAAATATCAAGTAAGAAGGTTAAAAAACAAACATTATTAATTAGTGAAGCTGTTCCTACCCTGACAATGTCTAGTTTCAGGAAATGTTTTTGTAGTCTTTTTGGAAAATGTCAATGAGATCATTATTGTTGGATGATAAGAAATAGATGAATCTTATTACAATAAATTTGTTTAGCATAATGTGCCAGACACTGTGCTAGGAACACAATGCTGAATAAGACACAATCCCTTCTCTGGAGGAGGGAGAGTAAAAAAAAAATCACAAAAAAGGGTCACAAATTTCTGTTAAAGAGAGATGCCCAAATTATCAGACAAACCATGGGAAAATGCAGGTAGCTCAGTAGGTAAAGAATCTGCCTGCCATGCAGGAGATGAGGATTCAATCACTGGGTCAGGAAGATCCCCTGAAGGAGGACATAGCAACCCACTCCAGTATTCTTTCCTGGAGAATCCCATGGACAGAAGAGCCTGGAGGGGTACAGTCCAGGGTGTCACATGGAGTCAGACATGACTGAAGTGATCAAGCACATGTGCTGGGAAAATGTCAAAGGCCTAGGATGGCTGCTTGTCTCTTGTGAAATGATCCTACAGGATGAATGAGATTTGAGCAGAAAAATAGCAGGGAAAGAGCAGAAGAAAAAGTATGTGCAAAGAAAGAATTCGTGAAAAATGTTCAAAGTCTACAGAGAAACTAAGACAGAAAGTGAAGAGAGAAAGGTGGTCAGATTAGACTGGGTGACATTAAAATGAGATGTGAAGAACTCAGGACTGGATTCTGTAGGAAACAGGGGATCTCTGAGGAGCACATGACCAGATCTGTGTTTGGCAGTGCAGTCCTCAGAAAACCACATTCTCCATCCTTGCCATCAGAGCTAAGATGAGAGTTCTGGCATCTTCTGATACTCTGTTTATGTCTCAGTTGTTCACGGCCCACGTGGGGAAGAGGAATGCTATTCCTTGGCCACCTTAGAAATCGCAACAGTGAGGAAGTAGACTTTTTGGCCTTCATTCTGGTGTTTGGGACCACCCTGCTAGCTCAGATGGTAAAGAATCCACCTGCAATGCAGAAGACCCTGGTTTGATTCCTGGGTCGGGAAGATCCCCTGGAGAAGGGAAAGGCTATCCACTCCAGGATTCTGGCCTGGAGAATCCCATGGACTGCATAGTCCATGGGGTCTCAAAGAGTCCAACACGACTGAGTGACTCACTTTCACTAGCCCCAAGAGGACCCCTGTTGAGGATCAGCCACAATATTTACGTAAAGCCCTCAGTACAGAAGATGCATAAAACCAGGGAAATGTAACCAAAGGAGGCAAAGACCAGACTAAATAAAGAGGGGCTGACCACAGAGAAAGTCCAGGTTTCTGTTCATCCAAGAAAGAAAAAGCAATTAAAAGAAGGCTTTCTTCAGCTCTGTGATGGCTGTGGATCAGTAAGAGGGAAATTACCTACTGACTTGAAGTTCATAGTATCAGAAATGCTGATGTTACCTTAGAATACCAGTTTGATGGTTTTACTAAGTATGGGACTAGCAGGATTTTGTGGGTTGGTTTGAGAATCTATACTTTAATGTATTTTGCTACCTTAAAAAAAAGTCATCTTAATTTCTAATGTCTCGGAAAAAATTTTCAAACGACTTATTTGTAAACTGGAGACTCAGTAGAATGATATAAAAAGATGCAAGCAGAGACAGAAAGACTTCAATTAAGAGGAAAAAAGCCAAAGATAGAGTGGAAAGTCTAGCATTCTTATTTAAAACATTAATTCAATATTAATGACTGAGGGATCCTATAAAAACTAATAATCTATACATTTTTTCCCACTATATGTAAATATTTTGGGAGGGGAAATAAAGCCTCTTTCTATTTTGCCATAATTTGTATTTCTCTCTTATTTTCCTCTTCTATTTGTTCACAAATCTGTCTTATTCTTTTTTTCATATGCCTATTTAAAGTTTTAACTCTCTTCTAATTTTACATTCTGATTTAAATTATGTGCTTAGTCAAAATAGTGTAATGNAATGCTTTAGAAAAGATCGTGTTTGTCTATCAAAATAGAAGGTGAACTGGATTGAAAGACTAAACTTGAATATATTTATTACTAAAAACTTACACATAACTGCATAGGGATTTGATTCTGGCAAACTCATCAAGAAAAATGTTCCAGTTCTGCTATGCTACAATACTGAATTTTAAAATCAGCATATGAAGATGTGGCACTGAAATTTATCTAATAAAAATGTATAGGAAATAATAATTAACCTCAAACTATCTCATGATCCTGTCTAGAGACACTGAATTGACATGTGATTCCTAGCATATTAATGAATTTGAAACAAGAATCAATAATGTACCACTAATTTAACCAGGGTTAAAGTTGGCTTTATTCCTGCCAGAAAGACATATTGATATTATAATAGTCTAAATATGTAAAAGTGAAGAATTGACATTGTAAAAAAAAAACTTTAATTGAATTAATGAGTTAAACTGCCTCTAACAATCAGTCTTAATATATAAACTGAATAAGTACATAAAGCATTTCTGGCTGTAATATTTCACAATTTGTTTGCACTGAGTTATAATATTTTGTATACAAAGTTAAGTACTTAAAAAAATTGGAATTTAGAAATACTAACCTATGCTACTGAAGGCTTACTACATTTTCTAAGGAACCAAAAATATAATATCTAACTATGAAGCTGTATGATTCTATCAAGAATGTTTTTTAAAAATGAAATTGCCTGACAGTAACTTAACTTGCTCAGCTGAGGTTTCTACTGAGGTCGGGAATTCTGAGTTTAGAGCTTAAAATTTCATATAGCACTGAGGATCCAGGAATTTAGGCAACTTATATTTATAATAGTTTTTCCTTGGTAGAAATAACTTCTATGTTGAATGATCTCGAATGATCACTGTCTCTTAGGTCAGGTTTTTCACAGTAAACAAAGTTAAATGTACCTTTTTTATAAGTAGAAGTTAAATCTGCTAAAAGTTAGATATATAATACATAGTTAAATGACAATTACATTTTTCTCAAGTTATCTGAATAATTTTCTCAGATTGCAATTATGGTCCCACACACGTGTACCTCTAAATGAAAAGCCACTATGTATGTTGCAGATTTCTCCATCTCTTACCTTTAGTTCTTCTCTAAGATGGAAACCAAAGGATCACATAATATAAATTAACAATTTCAATATAATTCCTTTATCTTTATCAAAATAAAATATAAAATTTTGCCTCATCAGAATTTTATACATGACCCTAAGCCACAAAGGACATTTTTCATAAAGCCACCTATATTATAATTAATGAAGCATCATAAAATATTAATTAGTAACAGGGCCTAAGAAAAATTTGTAAAATTTTCTAGACATTCATATTTTCTTAAATAAATTCTATGTATACTTCACAAGGTGTAATATCCAAGTAGGCTGCTTAGGAGATACCAAGAGACTAATACGAACTGCAGAAATCTCAAAATAAGATCTGCAAAGTTTGGTGAGGAAAAAGCAAAATTTAGAGAGGTCTCAAAGTCCATCTAGGTCTTGATTTTGCCCTTCCACTAGAAATCCATTGCTTGACAATCCCCTCCAACCCAAAGAACAGTGAAAGAATGAGTTTATATAATAACTATATAAAACACTAGATATATAAAACACTAGAAAGAACAGGGTTGACATGGAGTGTTGTAACAGTACAGAGTCACAGTGAAAACTGATTCACTCTGAGAAATCACCATAGACCAGCTATATTACCCATCATTCTCCTCCCTCGCTCCTCCATACTTCTATTCTACCCTAATCCATCCCATCCTTACTCCATCATATCCCTTCCTTCTCATTTCTCGTCTCGATCTTTCTTCCTTCTTCCTTGTTCTCTCCTTTCTCTCCACATTGCTCTCCACCAGATGCCCATTCTTTGCTAGGCATCACGCTAGAGACCAGGGGAAGATAATTAGGATATAGTATCTATCCTCAAAGAGCAGACTATTGCCTTTATAGGAGGACCAGTATCTAAATGGATAATTGTCATTCGATATAATCATTATAAGGCAAGAGGAAGGGAAGTCTATGGAAGGGCAGCTAAAATCAGAAGGCTCACCAGCTGAGGAGACTCCTGAGATGCATCTTAAAGCATAAGGAAGATTAGCCAGAAATAAAGGAATAGAGAAATATGTTTTAGGCGGAAAGGGCAACATGAATGAAGACCCAGGGGACAGAAGCATCAGACAAAATCTGTGTGAGAAATTCCGTCTGCACGGCCACACGTGGTGGCCTGGGGAGTGACGGGAATACTTTTATATTTTAGAAAGCTCCAGCTGGCAGAGTAGGAGGTGCACTGAAGAAGAACGAGACTAGAGTTCGGAAGACCACTTGGGGGCATAATCCAACTGGTCTTCCAAATTAGGTATTCCACCAGGTATTTGTTAACACCCAGTGATCAAAAAATAAAGAACATTACACAACATGCCTGGTGGATCCGGAATCAAAGCCCAGGTTTATCCATTTCCAGCCCAGAATTCTCTCTACTGTACCAGAAACACCATTTCTTCTCCTGTGATAGAACTGAAACTTTTGTTGTTGTTGTTGTAGGCTCCTTTAAATATGTATAAATCAGTGAAGGACAAATCCTTCAGAATGACCAATTACTAAGCTCTGGGAGCTCAGCTCCAAAATTCGTACAGAGAGCAGTTCAATATTCATCGTGATTATTTGGCATGATACACCAATCTTTTGAATATAGAGATATGTCATTTCAGGGGAGAAGAAAAAACCCAACCAGAGCCCTGAATGTTATATTCATTGTTATCAAATATTTGGAATCCATGTGACTAGAAGCTTCTTGTTTCCAGAGAAAAGGGTGCGGGCTTTTTGCTGGTATCTCGTCATGTGTAACATCCCAATGCTGCTACTTCTGATGCCCAAATAGCTGCTCCATTACACACCCCCACTGCTAGTGCCACTGCAGCGTGTCAGGTAATGAGGTAAGGGGCACACTTGAGTTCTCTATGTGCCAAGATGAGAAAAATTAATTTTCAGTGCTAAAAAGATAAGGCTGCTGGTGCAGACGGTCACTAACCACCACCAACTGCTCCATAGATTTGGTGTTTGGAAAAGGGAACCCATTTCAAAATCAATAACATAACTTCACGACACAAGAAGCCAAGCTGCGTCAGTGCTTTGAGCAAGAAGGTGTTGTCCAAGTCTTACTAAATAGCTGGGTGACTTGACAGAAATATTGACAATTTGGTTTGTACTCACATTATGCTTCTAAATATCTCAATATAGAGAGAAAATCATAAATGTCAAAAACATTGTGCTGCTTTAGTAGATTCATAAATAAACAAAATATATATCTATGAGATTGGTTTGCAAGATGGAAGTTTTAACAGAGCATGGCATCTTCTGGGTGGCGGTAGGGGAGAATGTGAGATCTTAACTGCACGTAATCTTCCTGAATTCCAACAGAAAGTCAAATGGCTCTCATACACACACAAGCACACCATGCCCCGAAGCATTTTCTTGTACCTTTTGTGTCATTTAGAGTACATAAATATGAATTTTTTAAGGAAGCATGAATGAAGAATACAAAAAACAAAGCAAAGCAAAACAAACAAACTTAAATCTAATCATCTCCCTGTCTCAGCTATATGGATCCAGAACATTAGCTCTTAACTTTGGGTGCACATTTTTTAAAATCACTGAAATTTTTAAAACAACCAGTGCCCACAGCTCCATCCTTAGTGAAGTCAGAATTTACAGAACTGGGGAGTGGTGGCGGGGTTGGCATGGGTATTTTTTTCAAGTTTCCCAGGTTACCCTCAGAGAAGGCGATGGCACCCTACTCCAGCACTCTTGCCTGGAAAGTCCCATGGACCGAGGAGCCTGGTGGGCTGCAGTCCATGGGGTCGCTAAGAGTCGAGCACGACTGAGCGACTTCACTTTCACTTTTCACTTTCATGCGTTGGAGAAGGAAATGGCAGCCCACTCCAGTGTTCTTGCCTGGAGAATCTCAGGGACGGGGGAGCCTGGTGGGCTGCCNTACTGTACCAGAAACACCATTTCTTCTCCTGTGATAGAACTGAAACTTTTGTTGTTGTTGTTGTAGGCTCCTTTAAATATGTATAAATCAGTGAAGGACAAATCCTTCAGAATGACCAATTACTAAGCTCTGGGAGCTCAGCTCCAAAATTCGTACAGAGAGCAGTTCAATATTCATCGTGATTATTTGGCACGATACACCAATCTTTTGAATATAGAGATATGTCATTTCAGGGGAGAAGAAAAAACCCAACCAGAGCCCTGAATGTTATATTCATTGTTATCAAATATTTGGAATCCATGTGACTAGAAGCTTCTTGTTTCCAGAGAAAAGGGTGCGGGCTTTTTGCTGGTATCTCGTCATGTGTAACATCCCAATGCTGCTACTTCTGATGCCCAAATAGCTGCTCCATTACACACCCCCACTGCTAGTGCCACTGCAGCGTGTCAGGTAATGAGGTAAGGGGCACACTTGAGTTCTCTATGTGCCAAGATGAGAAAAATTAATTTTCAGTGCTAAAAAGATAAGGCTGCTGGTGCAGACGGTCACTAACCACCACCAACTGCTCCATAGATTTGGTGTTTGGAAAAGGGAACCCATTTCAAAATCAATAACATAACTTCACGACACAAGAAGCCAAGCTGCGTCAGTGCTTTGAGCAAGAAGGTGTTGTCCAAGTCTTACTAAATAGCTGGGTGACTTGACAGAAATATTGACAATTTGGTTTGTACTCACATTATGCTTCTAAATATCTCAATATAGAGAGAAAATCATAAATGTCAAAAACATTGTGCTGCTTTAGTAGATTCATAAATAAACAAAATATATATCTATGAGATTGGTTTGCAAGATGGAAGTTTTAACAGAGCATGGCATCTTCTGGGTGGCGGTAGGGGAGAATGTGAGATCTTAACTGCACGTAATCTTCCTGAATTCCAACAGAAAGTCAAATGGCTCTCATGCACACACAAGCACACCATGCCCCGAAGCATTTTCTTGTACCTTTTGTGTCATTTAGAGTACATAAATATGAATTTTTTAAGGAAGCATGAATGAAGAATGCAAAAAACAAAGCAAAGCAAAACAAACAAACTTAAATCTAATCATCTCCCTGTCTCAGCTATATGGATCCAGAACATTAGCTCTTAACTTTGGGTGCACATTTTTTAAAATCCCTGAAATTTTTAAAACAACCAGTGCCCACAGCTCCATCCTTAGTGAAGTCAGAATTTACAGAACTGGGGAGTGGTGGCGGGGTTGGCATGGGTATTTTTTTCAAGTTTCCCAGGTTACCCTCAGAGAAGGCGATGACACCCTACTCCAGCACTCTTGCCTGGAAAATCCCATGGACCGAGGAGCCTGATGGGCTGCAGTCCATGGGGTCGCTAAGAGTCGAGCACGACTGAGCTACTTCACTTTCACTTTTCACTTTCATGCGTTGGAGAAGGAAATGGCAGCCCACTCCAGTGTTCTTGCCTGGAGAATCTCAGGGACGGGGGAGCCTGGTGGGCTGCCGTCTCTGGGGTCACACAGAGTTGGACATGACTGAAGCGACTTAGCAGCAGCAGCAGGTGACCCTAATGTGCATCCAGGCTTAGTTAGAAGTTCCTTCCATGCCTGGCTCTATTGACATTTGGGGGCTGGTAATTCTTTGCAACGGAAACTGCTCTGTGCATTGTAGTATGTTTAGCATCCTGGTCTTTACCCACTAAATGCAGTAACAACCACCTTTCCCGGGTGGTGAGACAGGCTGGGGAACCTAGGAACTGGGACACTTTGACCCAGGATTTGACCCAGGACAAACACTTTCTTGAGCAACAAAATATAAAGAAACTATAAGGGACTAAAAATAACTGAGTCCACAGCCCAGCTGGGGCAAATTATGAACAACAAGAATACAAAAAGACCAAAAACCCAGCTGCCACTTCTGAGGAGCCAGGGGCAAAAGCAGGGGACCGGGAATGCACCCTGCACAGAGAACGACCAGAGGGGTGGGCAGACCACATAATCAGCCCTCACACCCAAACCCTAGATCCACCCCTACGCTCACCCCATATAAGGAATCAGCTCACGCCTGCCCACAAAGCAACCAAAGGAACGTAATTTGTTTTTGCTCCCTCACATTGCAGCATGAGTCCCAACAGCCTTGTCTGAACTTCTTGTCTTGCTTCTTCTCCATTTCTATCAATTAAGGGAGTTCAAGGACCCTGGTCAGTAACAGCTGTGACAACCAAAAATGACTCCAAACATCAACAGTTGTCCCCTGGGTGGGGGTGGCAGGAGGAGGGTTGAGAGGTCAAAATAACCACTGTTCTTGGGATTTCCCCTTTCCCCTCTCTAAGTAACTCTTAGCAGCTGCTGTATGGATGGCTCCTTGGGGTCAACATGTTTTGCTGGCTTGCACTCTTCAGAAGTGCCTGCCCCTTACCTGGCTCCCTGTTCTCCATCTCTGCCAAATCCGATATAATCAAGTGTTCCACCAAGAGTCTTCCCCCAGGCTTCCACCCCATCCTGACTTCCACTTCCTTCTATCATCTCAGCATATCTGCCACCAGAATGTTAGCAGGCTCCTCACTAACATGCTCATCTCTTCTGGTGGGAGACATTCTCCATGAGACTATAATCCCACCAAAGGAATGAAGACAAGTCGTCTTTTGCTTATTTGAGAATCGCATAATTTTTTAAACGGAAGGTTTAAGAAGGCCATCTTGTTGTACTTGACTTTACCAGGCAATATGTAAGACAGTGTCAAAAATCATACAGCACCAGTTCTCCCGATTAAAATTCCACTTGGGTTTTTTATAAGGGATTCAAGCTTATTTTAAAATTTATACGGAGGAGTCTAGTACGCATAGCTAAGCACATCTTAAAAAAGGACTTGTCCTGCCAGATATTAAGATGTACAATAAAGCCCTAATAATAAAAATCATATGAATTGGCACAAAAACAGACAAACTGATGAACTGAACAGAACAGAGAGCTTAGGGACAGATCCATGAATATATGTGAATCTGACAAATGAGTCAAGTAGCACCACAAATCAATTTTAGCCAAGGAAAAGGAATGATCAGCTAGAAACCTTGTACAGCTAATCTTCTTGGTATGCAATATTGAAATTCAAAGTTACTGTCTGATTTTCTCACATAATTTAACTCTTCATTTTTGTTTTGTCAGTTTCGTCCTCAAAACCAGGTTGTTTTTTAGCTGGCTGCTCACTAAAATGCAGCCTGTCTTTTTATTGTAAGAAATGTTCATAAGAATGACCAGTGACAGGCAAGTAACTTTGACTCCAATTTTCACTGTGAGGAAAGCCAATTTCAAGGTAAGCAATTGTCTATTTAAAGGAAAAGAAAATCACAGGGAATATTTTCAAATGAAAATATAAGAAGTACAAAGCAGAAAAGAGACACAAGGTGTAAAAATTCTGGGGGTGGAGAGAGGGCGTGTAAAATGAAGAAGAAATCACCTAAAATAGAAGCTAAGGGAAGCGATAAAATATAATGATTCTCAACAAAGCAGAAGAATGCAATAATTACCTTCAAGGATTGAAGCTTTGAAGGAAATAATGTAAACATTCAAGACTAAAAAGCAGGAGTAGGAAGGAATTCTAAATCCAGAGACTATCTTTAAATCTGCGCTGAATGGTTACTACATTAAAAAACTTTTATTACATTTTGGATGAGTAATAATAATGCTACTCTTGATTTATGGAACATCTTTATGCCTGTGATTCCAAAGTGCTCAGAAAATCTCTTGTGACAGATATTATTTCCTTTTAACAGATGGAGAAATTGAGGTTATGCAGAGCTTAAGTGACCTGTTCATTGTCACAATTCATCAGCAGCAATGCTGAAGATGGGATTTAAAGTTTTCTGCTATCCAGTGTAGGGACTGTTTTCTGTCTCACGTTAAATGATCCATAATTAACTTACCATGGGAATAAAGGACATTCTTATAGAATAATTATGAAATTCATGCCTTGGTTAAGATTCATGCTTACGTTATATTACTAATAAAGGCATAAAAACTGCCCACATCCTTAAATATTTTTAGAAAAACCTAACTTGTTGTTTGAGTAAGACCAATGTATATATGGCAAAAATTTCAGCAGCAAATGGCAAAGTCAGAGATGTTTTAACTTAAAAAGATTGTACTCTGTTATTTCTGTAATTTATTTAGTCTTCCCAATGAGCTCTTCTCCAGTCCAATCAGTATTTTTAAAACAATTACTTCCAAACTAAAAAATAACATCACAAATAGCTTGTGACTTCTGAAACTCAAGACATTTTTTGATGTACTACGTGTTCACAGTGGCTCAGCGGTAAAGAAACTGCCTGCAACGAAGGAGCCGCAGGAGATGCAGGTTTGATCCCTAGATCAGGAAGATCCCCTAGAGAAGGGCATGGCAACCCACTACAGTACTCTTGCCCAGAGAATCCCATGAACAGAGGAGCCTGGCTGGCTATAGTTTATAGGGTTGCAAAGAGTTGGACATGACTGAAGCAACTTAGCACTCACAGGCACACAAGCATTCACAAGAGAGTGGTTACCAATTTAACCCACACATGAATACTTCACACCTAAACTGGCACTGTAGGAATAACCTACTGATTTTCTAAGTGTTTATTGATGGAACCTAGTATAGATATCAGAGAAGGCAATGGCAACCCACTCCAGTACTCTTGCCTGGAAAATCCCATGGGTGGACGAGCCTGGTAGGCTGCAGTCCATGGGGTCACACAGAGTCGGACACAACTGAAGCGACTTAGCAGCAGCAGCTGCTGCAGCAGCATAGATATACTCTTAAGCAAGGAATCCAACCTCTTACTTATTTACATCAGTTCAGTTCAGTCGCTCAGTCGTGTCTGACTCTTTGCGACCCCATGAATCGCAGCACGCCAGGCCTCCCTGTCCATCACCAACTCCCGGAGTTCACTCAGATTCACGTTCATCGAGTCTGTGATGCCATCCAGCCATCTCATCCTTGGTCGTCCCCTTCTCCTCCTGCCCCCAATCCCTCCCAGCATCAGAGTCTTTTCCAATGAGTCAACTCTTTGCATGAGGTGGCCAAAGTACTGGAGTTTCAGCTTTAGCATCATTCCTTCC
>SJYQ01000566.1:118858-155961 GCA_006410935.1 Redunca redunca
TACTCCTTTTCCTATTTGGAACCAGTCTGTACAAATTAGTAATCATTTATGGATTGTACAGTCTACTGATACATAGTTCTGGATCTGACATTACACAGAAAACAGTGACTTTAAAAATTATCCTCCAAAATAAACTTACATTGTAAAATTGATATAAAAAATTATACATTTGTGCTGTTACCAGTCATGTTCTCATTTGATAGTCTTCCTCTTCTCAGAACTTTAATGTTCTCCAATTTTCTGTAGTTTCCCAATACCAATTATAACGGCTCTTCTTTAAACTAAAGCTGTTACCTTGACAGAACTGTGTTCTCAAAGTAAAGGAACAGGCTGGCATTCTTTAGAAATTTCACAGACATCCTTGCCTATGTCATCCCACTGTGAATTGGTCCACATAATAGTTAACTGTACCTTAAGACACTGTGCAAGAAAGCTGCCACCAAACTGAATTCTCTGTTCTAAGCATCACAGCATGCTGTCCTCGCTTGGACCAATCATCCTCCAGAGAAAATGGTATCTGAATTCTTTTAGACAGGATATATTTAGTGCCATCTCTATAGGAAAAATGCATCAGTGCCCTCCCTCCCTCATTTCTACTAAATAAGTATACACTTGGAGCTTGTCATTCAAATATCTCCACAATCTGAATTAAACACAACTTTATACTACTAATGAAAAGTTGTGTTAAATTCACACTGCTGCTGCTGCTGCTAAGTCGCTTCAGTCGTGTCCGACTCTGCAACCCCAGAGACGGCAGCCCGCCAGGCTCCCCCGTCCCTGGGATTCGCCAGGCAAGAACATTGGAGTGGGTTGCCATTGCCTTCTCCAATGCATGAAAGTGAAAAGTGAAAGGCAAGTCGCTCACAGCCATAAAATTAAAGGACGCTTGCTCCTTGGAAGAAAAGTTATGACCAACCTAGAGAGCACGTTAAAAAGCAGAGGCATTACTTCACCAACAAAGGTATTAAAAAGAAGAGGCATTACTTTACCAACATATTAGACAGCATATTAAAAAGCAGAGACATTACTTTATCAACAAAGGTCTGTCTAGGCAAAGCTACTGTTTTTCCAGTAGGCACATATGGATGTGAGAATTGAACTATAAAGCAAGCTGAGCGCCAAAGAATTCATGCTTTTGAACTGTGGTGTTGGAGAAGAGTCTTGGGAGTCCCTTGGACTGCAAGGAGATAGATCCAACCAGTCCATTCTGAAGGAGATCAGCCCTGAATATTCTTTGAAAAGACTGATGCTGAAGCTGAAACTCCAATTCTTTGGGCAGCTGATGTGAAGAGCCAGCTCATTGGAAAAGACCCTGATGCTGGGAAAATTGAAGGCGGGAGGAGAAGGGGATGACAGAGGACGAGATGGTTGGATGGCATCACCAACACGATGGACATGAGTTTGAGTAAGCTCCAGGAGTTGGTGATGGACAGGGAGGCCTGGCGTGCTGTAGTCCATGGGGTCGCAAAGAGTTGGACACGGCTGAGCGACTGAACTGAACTTTCACTACTAATGTGTGCCAGGCTAGGTATGCTATGTCTTTATTCTTTAAATACCTCTTGCCCTTTTTCTTTACCTTTGTTGGCAAAGCTGCAAACTGAACTGCAGCTGCAAAGCTGGTGCCTGAACTGAAATGGTCCTCCTCTCTCTCGACCCCTTCATCTTCCCGTCTCTCCCATCTCTCCCGCCCCTGCTCTCCCTTCATTCTGTAGAAATGCTACCTGACTTTTACCACAAATTTCTACACGGCTATTTGTGTGTAAGTGTTACTCTTACTGGAATGAGCCTCGTGAAGGCAGGTCTCTACTGTGTATATAGGCTCGTATTTCACTCAGTTCCTGCCTAACACCTACTTATTAAATGAATGAACACAGAAAAAAAAGAGAAATTACAAAGATGGTCAAATCGCTGAGATAAATAGGAACCTGCACATACACCTTACATGAACTTACAGCTCAGCCTACATATTAAATAATTATTGACTTCTTCAAAGAGAAGGTAAAAATTCTTGAATATAAATGTATTCAAGGCAGGGATCTTTGTCTATTTTGTCCACTAATGTATTCCAAGCACTTAAAGCAATGTCAAGCACACAGTAGGCATTTACAACATATTCACTGAATGAACAAAAAATATAAAAAACCAGTTATTTAAAACATGCTCAGGCTTTTTATGTTATTTTTATTCTTATGGCTCAATTTCTTAACATTCCAGTTAAAGAAATCGAGTCCAATGTCATTTTCTCAAATATTACCAGGTAATGTCCATAAGCAGAGATATTAAGAAAAACACAAAACTACCCCAATTAATAGGAGTTTGCATACTGAAATACTTTGTTACAGAGAGAGAGGCTATCAAATATGCTGGAACATATAATATCATTTTACATTAACTCAAATTCGTCAGCAGGTTTAAAGTTCAGCTTTTGCCCAAGTTGTCTGGACTTAAAGTTATGAAGGCTGAAGGGTCCATTAGATAATGACTAGTCATGTCGGAGCTGACGGTATCACTTTTGACCCACTCCTCACAGCTCTTGGATAAAGCGACCCTGTAATCATAGGCTTAGCCTTCTTCAAGGCAGCACACAGAGCCAGTACCAGAAAGACACAGGAAAACCAGAAGCTGGGGCTGAGGTGGGGGTTAGTTCATCCTGCTAGTTCCCAAGGAAACTTTCCCGAATCAAAAACTGCAAAGGTCACACAGCAGCCAACACCAGAGAAGATCCACAGCAATTCAGGAAGCGAAGATGAAAACTATAATCAAATTCTGCCACCTGAGTGGCACATTGCCTAATGCACAGATAACAAAATAGAAACCCCTAATCAAGAAGTCAGCACGCCATTTAGGACAAGGGTGGAGTAAGCGGAGTGTCAACATGCCTGCAAAGTCAGACCGAGCGAAATGCAGACGCTGACAGCATGCGTCTGCTTCTTCCCTATCCTTCTGATTAGCACGCTTGGATAAGGTGCCAGAGCAAGGCTCATGAACAGTACGTACAGGTGTGTACGTGCTTGTGCTTGTGAGTGTGCGCACACGCACGTGTGTGTATATTTACTATCTGTTATTCAAATGGAGACGGCAATGGCACTCCACTCCAGTACTCCTGCCTGGAAAATCCCATGGGCGGAGGAGCCTGGAAGGCCCCATGGGGTCGCTGAGGGTCGGACAGGACTGAGCGACTTCACTTTCACTTTTCACTTTCAGGCATTGGAGAAGGAAATGGCAACCCACTCCAGTGTTCTTGCCTGGAGAATCCCAGGGACAGCGGAGCCTGCTGTGCTGCCGTCTATGGGGTCACACAGAGTCGGACACGACTGAAGTGCTATGACTTATTCAAACTTCAGTTCAGATAAATTCCTCAAGCAGCCTCCACTGATTGCCATCCCCACTTCCAATGGATCCTTATTCCTTGACAGTCAATACGTGGGTACAGCGACCAAATACCCCAAAGGATTAAGATCTGCTCACGTGTCAGTCTCCTCCTTTGGGCTGTAGGGTCTTTGCAGCAGGGTCACGTCTCACTCACCTCTGTACCCCATTGTATCAGCCACCCAGTGGGTGCTTCACAAAGCACAGAGAGAGCAGAGACTTTTGACCTTAGACAGTGTCTGCTTGGTGAAATCCCAGCTCCATTAGTGAAGGTCTATGGCCCAGCGCCAGGGCCAGTATGCAGGGAAATTGGTCTTCAGCCCTTCATTCTGCTTCACCTCCGGAGTCATCCTGGGCTCTGACCCCTAGAGACCACAGATCAGTCTTGCCCATCCCAGTACTCACCTCAGGTCCAGAGTTCCAGATTTTCATTTGTCAAGAATAGGAGCTGGCATGAGCCCCAGTTTTACTAGTCTTGTGCGCTCCAGATAATCGCTGAGTTCCTATGAGCCTCAGTTTCCCCATACGTTCAATGTGAATAATAAGCCTTGAATGGCTGTCCTGAGGACAGTGCCTGCAGCGGACGCTGAATGAATGGAAGCTATTGTTAAAGCACTTCTGTTGTTATCACCTCTGGCTACAAACATTACATAGATCAGTCTTCAGATGACTCTTAGCTGGAATCATAATACACAGCACGCTTTGCAGACACATACAGACAAAGGCCTGAAATGTTATTTTGAAATATAAAAGAGAGTTGGCACGTCACTAGATGCTTAAAAACAAGCAAGTATTCTTGCTTAAATCCTGACATGCCAGATTTTATACCTTCTCTAATTATCATTTTATGAATAAAAATGGGCAACTAATTCAGCTGCTGTATCTTCCTTCTGTTTGGAAAACAAGCATAATTATTTGGAGGCACTGAGATACATGCTCCACAGCTTATTTGTCAAATGAAGACTTAAAAAACATTTACTATATATTCGTGTAAGAATCTTCTATAGTGCGCATGTTAAAATTTTAAGTGCCTGAGAAACGTACTAAAATAAGGCTTTTTTCCTCTCAGATATATCTTTAGAAGTCAAAGAAAATTATTATATTAGGGACAACCTCACTCTGAATATCTTTAAAAAATTTGTGAAATATCAGATTCCCTCTCACTGAATTTCTAGAATTGTGTGCTAAATTTAAACATTTAGTAGTCACTACTGAATGATGAATTTAAACATTTTTCTTATTGGAGGTGCTAGGCTGTGTCATGAGATCCGCTGGTAACTCTACCGTCCCCATGGCCCGGGGGTTATTCCTCTAGGAACCCAGCAGAAGCCTTTGAGATGTTCCTATTCTTGGGGTACTCGAACAGCATGGAGCCTCCTGACAAGGGTCCTAGTGACTCCCAGGTCCACAGTCTCACCAACTAACCAACATGACAGAGAGGGATGTTTAAAGACATGCTTATGCTTATTCCTTCTGCTTCCTTGTAAAGGTTGTCGTTTGGGGAAAATGGCTAAGGGCCCTGGGGTTAGCCCAACTCTGCTTTCAACCAGTTTCTAGAAGGAGGTAACTAAAATGATAGAAATTGAGAGAGTTCTTAGCCAGAGGCAGTGAGTCCGTTGGCAGGTGGGTTTCATCTCAATAGCAGTCTCTAGGATTCCTCCAGACCCCGAACAGGCAAGCATCTCAAGGACAAGAAACATTAGCTCAGATGTTTTTGTTCTCATTAGTGATCTGCATTAGCTTCCTCACAAGAGAAAAAATTGTTAAAAATAGGACTGAGGATGTTTTTAAGGAAAACATTATCAAAGAAAAACAATTTTAAAAAATTCAAATAGAGATTCACATGTACTCACAAGATAGCTACAGTAAAGAGTCAAGGTTCAAGACTACAGACACTGGAAGAAACTTTTGAGTTGAAAAAATAGGGGTCTGTTTAACTAATCTAAATACAGATATTCACATACAGCTCTAGTCGCAAGTCTCAATGCATACCTATTTGGGTGGAAATTTAGCACAAAACCTGGGATGCTTTCCTATTTTCCCTTTGGTTTTTAATCTGTCCATAAACAAACACACATACGTTTGAAATGTGAAAAAAGCTTAAATTCTGTAGCAGCTTTTGTAAAAATAATGGAAATTTTTGTAAAAACAGCTTTAAACACCCTGTTTGCCAAGTCAACGAATGTGCCAATTCTGTGAAAGCTGCTACCGGTTTTGTGCTCGTCAAGAGTTGTGGAACCTGGCCTGTTCTGACAGTCACCGGAGATTATTTAAATATAAGAATAACTACAATTCTATCAGCCAGTTCTTAAGATTGGAGTAAGGCCTCTGAATTAAAGGCCTACCCTAAACATGAGTGGCATATAGCAACAAATCACCCTTTACTGTGACTGGCCCCGAATTACAGGGCTTATGTGGATCAGACCCCTCCCCAATTTCTTGACCTACTGATAATCAGGGAATTTTTGTTGTTGCAGCTGGAATTCAAGGCCTACATCCTTGTGCTTCTCTCTTCTTCTGTACCCTTTTGGATAACAGCATGCTTGAAAAGGTCATTGGCCCAGAACAGGATTACTCATAGCTGTGTTATTTTCTATAACAATCCTCATGGATGCTTTCAGATGCTTGCTAAAAACAATACTGTAGAAGACAGAAGCATTTTTATTATATTTTAGACAACTCCAATAATATAAACATGTATTCAGGGAAAGATAAGAAGAATGACCATTTCACTAAAGAAAAGAAGAATGACTCTTTAGAAATTCAGTGGAGGCCCTAACGTATACAAATGAATGAATAAAAGAACAACCAAAGCAATATAAATATTTGTTTTTGAAAAATATTCCAAAGGGCAGTTGTTTTATATTCACTGTGGTTCTACAAAGTCTTGGAACTTATCACTATACAGTGAGACAAAATTCACTGTCTTATTGTGACTGTCACTGTACTGATTAAAAAAATAATAATAACTTAATAGCATACCAATGGAAGGGAGGTTAAAGAAGTCTGCCTGAAGATTAGGCAGTAAGAAGGTACATTTTTAGCAGAGAATTTAAAAACAGTACTAACACCCACAAAATGTTAGCCTGCTCTTTTTTTTTTTTTAGCTATAATGATGTATCAGCAATTCTGAACAATATCAATAACAAAATACTTCTCCCCCCCAGAAAAATCTTTCATGGGTCTAAATAATAAATGACTGCTACTGTGGTTACACTTGTATTTTAATACTATCCATACACAAGCTTCAAATTAGCACATATTATTGCTTATTCTTTAATATACATTGTATTCTGCATGGAAATTAAACTGTATGTGTTCACTGCAAGATGAAGTTCAAGAGTAAGATTGCAAGCACTCTCAAGTTTTCAGTGTGGCTTTAAGTGCAGCTGTGTCCCCAACTCCTGTACTATGACGTACTCCTGTGTTTAAACAGTAGATCTGAAATAACCAGAGCCAGGACAGCAAGATAGAGATGAAGACACAGAACTTGAGTTAACTGTGTCTTTTCTTCTAAATGACCACTTGGAGTTCTTATATATGTTGAAAATTTTTAATTTATAGATTTCTTTTTTTTCTTACAGAAAAGTACCAATATATTTTAAAAGTATAAATCATTTTTTCCCCTTTTTGGTGCTAAAATACTTATTTTATTATTTATAATTTTTATTGCTGTGACTAGATGCACAGGGTTCAATGGAAAAAACTATCACTGCATATGCGCCCCAGGCATCACCCCCATCACTCTTATTACTCATTTCGTTTCATGATAGTTGCTGAAAATAATTTTGTTGTATAGAATGGGCATATTAAAAATGATCGGCTCCAGGTGTCAAATGTGCTCAGTATGTCACTGACTTAAATAGGAGCTTTGTGCAATTTACTGATGTCATTAGTTTCTTCTTTCTTCCATAGTGTAGTTATGATAAAAATGCACAATTTAGAAGACTGGTGGAAAAATCGCTGATCTCTTCAAGTTATCATCAGCTTAGAGGAAGCCAAGATTCAGCATGCCTACAAATCTGAAGGCAATACTTATTTGCATGGAATTGAAGCACTCTTCATTTTGGAAGTGAAAGAACTCATTTGAACTACTGTAGGGATTTTTACTTTATTTTTGAAATTCCAAGTTATTTGTTTCATTCACATTATTGCTTTTTCTTTTACCCTTCCTTTTTCACATCTCATTCATGTAGATTTCTGTCACTTGCTCATTAGAAGGAAGTTAGGAGGGTTCTGAATCTATAGTGATGCCCAAATCAGATTCTTCTGAATATTTTAGTTTTTGAGCTGATGATCGGCCTCCTTCCAGAAAGTCTCAGCAGTGAGATTCCTTTGAATATGTTCATCTTGTATCTGAGCAGCTGGAGAATCAGCTGGCAAGTTAGTTAGTTGTGAAGATACAAAAATATCTCACCACGGGGAAATATTTGGTATGACCCTATCTTTCCTTTTTCATCAATTGTGAGGAAAGGTCACAGGGTAAGGTAACCCCTAAGTCACACTGTGTCTTACCTGCAATAAGCAGGTAACTCAGCTGTATAAACTCATGACTTTCTCTTAGCATATCATCTATGTTTGTTTGTTTCCATTCAGTTTTAAGAGCATGTCCATTTTTCTCCCTACTTAATTGATCAAGGTCTATACAAACTGTACAGTTTCCTAAGGATTGGTCACAGGCTAGATGCTACAGAGTCATGCTTAATGTGTATACATGTAAATCATTCTTGTCTCAGGTTTATATATAACAACCCAAATTCACGTCTATTAAACTGTTAAGGTGAATTCTACTCTCCTTCACAATTTGGAATTTCTAACGTGAATTTTAACACTTAAAAGTTTAATACTGAAGGAAGAGATATGGTGCTAATACTAATTATGAAAGTTTAAATGGCTTTGGGGAGCTTAAGTAAAAGGAGATAATTTATTTTGAAGTGTATTAGAACAAGGAACACGGTATCAGCATTCATGAATTCCTTAGCTATAGCCATTAATTATTTCAGCTTATCTTGGTAAAAATTACTAAATATTTATACTTGTTTCTCATCTAGAAAATGAGCACTTATACTTAAAACTAACTCTGATTTTTTTGGACAATTGACCTAGACAAGATTATTTAAAAACAGACAATTGGGGGCAAATTCTTACATACGTAATTCCTCTGAATTTCTTATTATATTTTACAAATTTATTAAAAATTTCAGTGAAAATTTGAAATTGTGACATGGCACATGTAATATCTAATAAAACACTGCAATCAGTTTATATATATTAAGAGATCATGAGATATTTAATAGGTATAACATGTTTCAAAATAATTTAACTGTTACTGTAAAAGATGTCATACAGGGTGTGAAACCCCTGTTTTCCTCTCTGAAGATTAAAATTGAATCCCTTTGTTAAGGTGTATATACCTAACCTTGGTTTGAATGCTAAGTCACTTCAGCCGTGTCTGACTCTTTGTGACCCTACAGCCTGTCAGGCTCCTCTGTCCGTGGGATTTTCCAGGCAAGAATACTGGATTGAGTTTCTATGCCCTCCCCCAGGGGATCTTCACGATCCGGGGATCTTCACGATTCAGGGATCAAACCCATGTCTCTTATGTCTCCTGCACTGGTAGGTGGGTTCTTTACCACTAGGGCCACCTGGGAAGCCTCCAACTTTGGTTTAAATCATAGTAAAATTATAAAATCTGGGCTTCCCTGGTGGCTCAGTAAAGAATCTGCCTGCAGTGTAGGAGACCCTGATTTGATGCCTGCATATTTAGTTATTCCTTTTTATAAGACATTTCCTAAGAAATGAGAAATACCTCCCAAATTACATGTTTTTAAGTTACAATATGATTTTGGTCAATTGTCCTATTACTCTTATACATGAATGTATTTGAATTAAATTCATTCCATATCAAAGTTTTAAGAAAATCAAGTATTTGGTGTTTGCAGAGTGGTCAAAATGAGATAGTAATTGATATCTTTAAGTTATATCTTAAAGGCAATGAACACAAACATATACACTTGCTAGACATACACTCTTCTATAAAGAAAACGGGAATAAGTTATCAGTCATGTTAAAGGTTACATAAAACTTTCCAAAAGGTTACATAAAACTTTGCAAAATCTGAAAAGAATAGCAAGATCTGCTTACATTTATCTTTACAATCCCAAAGGCCACGGCTAAACAAAATTGTGACTATGCTTTTCAAAAGAACTTGCTAAATGTTCTTCCAAGACTTTTCTGTTATACATGGGCAAGAAAACAATTGACAAGTAGCCCATTCTTGGAGGAGGGAGGGAAATAGGCAGAGGAGAGCAAGGGAATAAAGAGGGAGAAACATCAATGCTCCCTATTTTGATAAATTGGGTACATGCAACTCAGCTGCCACAGTGTGAGCTGAAATTTACTGGTTTTATATATGGATAGGCTTTATTTTTCACAGAGGATTAATATGTGAATGTCAGGAAATACACAGGAAACTTGGCTTGGCTAGACCTAATACTGAATTACAGAGTTTTTCTGACCCTCTTTATCACTAACAATTTTGCACAGCCTATTCCAGTTTTGAACCACTCCCTTAGGAATTTGAGACTGAGGTAATGCTACTTCCTGCTGCATTTCCAATAAGTAGCAAAAGAATTTATGGGTAGAAAGAAAAGGGTGTAAATCCTACACAGATATTAGTAGTAACTGTTCACACTCAGTTTGATCCCTAGTTTCAGAACCTCCAACTGAGACATTTAACAGTTTCTTCAAACCAAAAAATGAGACGTCGTTTGGTTAGTGGCAAAAGGATGAGTGTGAGCATTCTGCACGCATGAGTGCTAAGTCACTTCAGTCGTGTCTGACTCTTTGTACCCCGTGGACTGTAGCCTCCTCCAGGCTCCTCTGTCCATGGGCTTCTCCAGGCAAGAATACCGCAGTGGGTTGCCATGCCCTCCCCCAGGGGATCATCCCGACTCAGGGATCAAGCCCAGGTCTCTTACGTCTCCCGCACTGGCAGGTGGGTTCTTTACCACTAGCACCACCAGGCAAGCCCCGTGAACATTCTGAGCTAGTCCCAAACCTCATAGACATTTTGAATACATCACATACACCCATAGACATATGGGTGTATACGATTTACTCACCTCACATTGCCGGGTGAAACGATTTATTCACCTAACATCGCTGAGTCTCTATTACCCAAGGTGGTTTTCCTAGTACCACAATAGATATACAGTGTGAACTTCTGGCTTGTGCCCTTGAGGAGCTCACAGCCCAGTGGAGGAGAGAGACTTAGGCCTACACAGCAAAACAGCAAGCATCATGAAATACGGAACACAGTTGTAGGGGCTAAGTGCTTCAGGTACTCAGAGAAGGGAGTGATTTCTTCTGGTAGGAGTTATCAAGATAAATTCAAGAAAGGAGAGGGTGTGTGAGTAGGTTATAAAGGGTGTTTAGCTTGATATGGGCAAAAATGACAAGGATTTTAGTGAAATAGCCAAATAAAATAAAAAGTAATGAAACGCATTATGACCAAATTAAGCTGATGACATCTAATAGGTTTTTCACAAGGAAAACTTAATATAACAGGTTTTAATGCTATCTCCCCTAAAATGAGCATTAAAATGAAACGGACTTCTTTTAGATCTTAATTATTAGAACGCGTCCCAAACTTCGTAACGTGAGTGACATTAGTGGGCCATAACTCTAAACGCTGTATTTCACAGAATGCATTTGTAACTGTAAGGCATGAAAGGTGACTGTTCATTTTATCTTATTAGAAGCTTCCCTAGCCTCCATGGCAGTGCTCATCTGGCCCCCACTTCATGCTCGAGTCATGCAGATTGGAGTTGACTCTCAATTACACCAAGTCTTTCTCCAAAGATGACAGTCCAAATACAGTAGAGATAAAATACATCAAGGTTTAAAATAGGCCCGTTCAGCCCCAGTGCCGCTTCATCATGAAATGATATAATTCACTGATGCCTCTGCCTAGCCTAACATATGTTCTATTCACAGCCCGCGTCACTCTTCATTTGTAATTATTCCCCTTTTTTTTTCCCTTACCCCATCTTGTAATACTTTGCTTGGTTGAAGACAAATACTGAGAGGCAAAGAGTATTATCATATGATGACCTGTTCCAGGGTGTTAAACCCCTGTCAAGGTTTGATTTTAACATGGGGTATTGATGACAGTACATCAATTCAGGCATCATGTCCTGAATTAGACTATATTAATTATCACTTGAGTGCAAGATGCATGAAAATGCTGTTTCATTGACTAAAAGGATCTGACTGAATAAAAATCTATTTCTCATCTGGTTGCTTATGGATAAAGACATTTTTTCTCTTTGCCTTAGATTGTTCTTTATTAAATATGATTTTTATATGATTGTATGAATAAATTGTCTTAGCCAACAATGGAACTGGCTAGTTTTAAACAAAGAAAATTTAATGGGTTGTCTTCTCTTGGCACATCTCAAACAATGTATTTACAGTTAATAATTTAGGCAGATTATTTATTATAATCATGCCAAAAAATTTATTTTCAGCATTTATGAAATGAGGATATTTTCAAATTGCTGCCCCCTTCATTTAAAGGAAATGAAAGTTATAATTATTTTCAGATGATGGAAGAGCAACAAGCTCTGTCAGCTAACAACTATGTTAAAAGGAAAATTAATATTACTCTTAACTTCTGAAAAGCAGACATTCACATTTAGAGTTGCAATGATAGACAATGACAAAATCATCTGTAAATTGAACCAACATACAACTGTGTATATATACATTTTTGCCAGAGAGACAACTCAGTAACAAAAAAGAGAAACAACTGAGGCAAAACTTTTATTACATGGAACCTCTAGGTGCTTACAGTTTCTATTTAGTTTTAACAGAAATATCATGTTCGGCTTAAAACAAAAATTTTCTAATTCTACATCTTCTCAAGTTATATCTTAAAACTTTTTCCAAGAGTATCTCAAAACTAACATATAAGCCTGCATTTAAAATAGGAAATTAGGGATCTCAAATTTTACTAAAATAAATAAAAGAAAATGTTTACTAAAACATATATTATGTTTAGACAATGCAATCAATTCATATATTATAAATGCTTTTCAATTGCAGTAAAAAGCAAGCAAACTTCTCCCTTAAAAAAAAAACAGACTAACATGTTTTTAGTTTTAATACCAGCATTTATTAGTTAATATGATTCTACATATTAGAATCCTATGAGACTTCCCTGGTGGCTCAGACGGTAAAGTGTCTGTCTATAATGCAGGAGACCCAGATTCAAGCCCTGGGTGGGGAAGATCCCCTGGAGAAGGAAATGGCAATCCACTCCAGTACTATTGCCTGGAAAATCCCATGGACAGAGGAGCCTGGTAGGCAAAAGAGTCGGACACGACTGAGCAACTTCACTTTCACATGACTCTACAATCCTCCCCAAAATGGCCTTTTCAGTCAAAAAAAAAAAAATTCACAAAACACTGAGTTTAAATTTTGGAGCAGGGAATTTTAAAAATTAGAAACTTATATTTGTCTCATTATTAAGAGTTGGGGCCCAATTAAGGGGAATGTTGAAATTCAGCTGGGCAATTTATAGGAGTCATCACAACTATCAATAAAAAAGCATCCTCACTGTCCTTTCTACTCGTTGTTGTTTAGTCACTGAGTCGTGTCCGACTGTTGCGACCCCATGGACTGGGGCCTGCCAGTCTCCTCCTTCCCTGGGACTTCCCAGGCAAGGACACTGGAGCGGGTTGCCATTTCCTTCTACAGGGGATCTTCCCAAGCCAGGGATCGAACCTGCATCTTCTGTGTTGCAGGCAGGTTGTTTACCATGGAGCCACCAGGGAAGCCCCCTTTCTACGAGGGTCTCACAATTCTAACATACTTACTGAAAACACTACGTGGGTCCCAGAAAGAAGGTGGTAAAGCCCTCTTGCATTCCCACCTAACTGGCCCCTGGAAACACGGGACAGGAGTTTCCAACATTTGCCTCACATCTGAGTCACTGAGTGAGACCTGACCACAAAAGAGGTTGCCCAGAAAGGTTATATCCCAATATCATCATGGTTTTAGAAAGCAACAGTTCTCACCATAGTGACAGTCACTGATT
This sequence comes from Redunca redunca, assembly GCA_006410935.1. Classification (NCBI taxonomy): domain Eukaryota; kingdom Metazoa; phylum Chordata; class Mammalia; order Artiodactyla; family Bovidae; genus Redunca; species Redunca redunca. The sequence goes on from SJYQ01000566.1 coordinate 132,330, forward strand.
CCTGCAATCAAAATTAGACCATGCCCAAGAAACAGGGCACCTAAATATTTTTATGGGGTAAATACTCAGGGTGGTGGGACGGGTGCTCGGATAGAAATGATAAAAAGTCACAACACATGCCTGGCTCTTGGTTTCAGGCTATGAGTTACATGAAATCAAGATGGGTCATTTCTCTGAGACAAGTCATTTCTTTGAAACTAGCAAAAATAACGTCTGCCTCTCTGTGGTACAGACGTGTGGCTGAGATTACTGTGAGCGCAGGTACCCTGATGATGGTAAAATATAACATAATTGCAGGGTAGCCTGGTAAAAGAGGGGATAATATGAGGGGTGGCCCATGTCAACTAGAGAAGAAGTATCACTGGAAGGTGTGGACCTGGCCAACTAACGTCTCTAATAAAAATGGTCGAAGATCTGAGGACTTGCCACCTCCTGCTTAACTGTACTGCTGTTCCCCGCTACACCACAGTTCAGTTTCTCTGCTCTCTCTTAGCTTTCTAGTTGTCAGATAGGAACCAAAGTGAGCCACTGAAGGACCTCTCTGACAACAGAAAACACCCCCCCCACACACACACCATCCTCAAAGGAAACAGATTTTCCAATTTTAAAATAATTGTATTTGAGCATTAGCCAGTTTAAAAGTAAAATCCCCTTAGAACTGAAAATACCCCACCTACCCTTTGCTATCATATTCCAAGTTTATAACCGTTATCATAAAACAAAGAATGCAATAAAAATAAAATGTATGTTATTCTGAGATTAGTAATCTAATTTCCTTTATTCACAAAATCTGAGCCCTCATGCACCAAAGAAAAACTGACTAAATTACCTGCTAACACCTTGTAACATCAACAAGTCTTTAAAACCTACTTTAAAATAAAGGCCACCTTTAAATAATAAGCCCTGACTTTTTACTTCTCCCCAATACAAATTCCAATTTAAATTTGTGGAACCAGAAAATATCACAGGTACTGTTGTTCTAAGATCAAAATGCTAATTTCAACAACGAAAAAGTAGAATTTTTTTTTCCGTACTTCAAATCATTAAAGTGTTGTCTCTACTCATTTTTTTGCAATAAAATGACCAATCTTTCCTGATTTCATGTACATAAGCCAAAATTCTTACAGTTAACTTGTAAGACAAATCTCTCTTTCTGTTACACACACACACACACACACACACACACACCCCTTTCTTTAGGGATATAATAAAAAAACTCATTGCCCACTAGTGAAATGGCCTATCGTATGGCTATGATACAATCAGAATGCAGTGTTTCCCAGCCAGCACAATGTGGGACTGACATATGACATTTATGAAATGTCAGAACCCTTCCCCCAATTTTTACTGCCTATTCCCCAGTAGGGTTTCACGATGTAAAATGAACTAAAGGCAACTGTGTGCTCATTAGCTGTACCACTTCTGATACATTAGGTCGATTGACAATGAACCACTGTGACATCAAAGTGCAGGTGTAAAAAATAATAAGGCAACTGCGTGTGCAACAAAATCTCACTAACTGACAAGGTGTAATAAATATGCAAGGAGGCCGTTTCTTATTCATCGAAAGTGTGGCATGGTACATCAAACATAAAACCCACGATAGGGTTTTGACATGCCAAACTCAATTAAAATTTGTTTTTATGACAATCAACAGAGAAACTCAGTGACTTATTTGTGAATGTAAAAGGTGATTACACAAGTACCAATAGAAGAATCCAAAGATAATAAGAGATTCAGATAGTGTCAGAAGCAGAGCTTATGTCTAACTCTGCAAAAACTAATTTTAATAAGTGAAAGAGAAATTATAATGGAAATTATTTTAGTACACTTAAAACTTTAGAGACCTCATGTCTATTGGAAGAATGTTCACATTATTACCTCTCTATGAAGCATGCCTCAGTGCTCCAATGGCTCCATGATCTTAATGCTTAAAAAATCCTCAAGTGGAAAACTTAAAATAATTAAAAAGCAAAATAATGATAACAATTTTAATAACATATCTGTATATATATGATCACATGACTGGTTTTATTTAAAGATAAAAAGGAGAAAGGAGGAGTCTAATTGTGATTTTATTTTCTAGAAAATTAACTACATTGTTATTCCCAAAATTAAGAATGTATTTACATTTTATTGCCTTTGAGAGCCAGCCAGACCAATTACAATGGTACATACTGTACCATTACAACTGTGAAATCTTGAACTCGGAAGATGATAAATCCATCGGAAAAGAGTTGTTCAGTTTTGGTATGCCCTCATAAATTAAGAACTGACAAAATGATTTTATGTCATGGACTGTCTGGGAACCTCCCAAACCATACTAAAAAGTTATGGAAGTGCATCCATTTTTTTTCACCCGAGGAAAATGGGCCATTAGAACTTTTGGTGAGTATGAAACATTTTACTTTCATAAGATGCTAGGAATCCTGACCATATTGGTAGGTTTACTATTTATGTATGTTTGCCTTTTATTTTTGGAGTATCGTTGCTTTACAACATCATGTTACTTCCTGCTGTACCACAAAGTGAACCAGCTACATGTCTACCCACTTGCCCTCCTTCCTAAGCCTCCCTCCCACTTTCTCACCAAGATATACTACTCAATTCTATCACTGTACCCTCCAAGCCTTCACTTGGTAATAAAGTGACTTAGATAATCTCTTCTCAGAAATCTTTAATGGATCGTTTTGAGAAAACATGATGGAGTTATTAAAGAGAAGTTATCAAGATGTTTTTAGCAACACTGATATCAATTTTCAAGTATGATTGCTGGGGTAGCCATCATCTTTTCCATCATTTGTTCAGGCGGTGAATTGCTTTAATGATAAATGAAGACAGAACAATAGAAGGGGCTTCCCAGGTGGCCCTAGTGGTAAAGAATCTGCCTGCCAAAGCAGATGTAAGAGATGCTGTTTCGATCCATGGGTCAGGAAGGCCCCCTGGAGGAGGGCCTGGCAACCCACTCCAGTACTCTTGCCTGGAGAATCCCATGGATAGAGAAGCCTGGGGGGGCTACAGTCCAGAGGGCCACAAAGAGTCAGACAGGACTGAAGCGATTTAGCACACGTAACTAACAGAAACAGCACATCATAGTTATGCATTTTAAACTTTAGTACACGTCCAGATCATCTTCAGAGTTGGTTACCAAGGTAGCTGTCCAGGCCTTATCCCAGGCAATTGGATTAGGTGTCTAGTGGGTGAGACTTGGGTTTAGGTATCTGTCTTCATCTCTATAGGGGTGCCCTGCTGGCTCAGCAGTAAGGAATCCACGTGCAATGCAATGCAGGAGACGTGGGTCCAATCCCTGGGTCAGGGAGATCCCCTGGAGAAGGAAATGGCAACCACTCCAGTATTCTTGCCTGGATTCCCATAAGCAGAGGAGCCTGGCGGGCTACAGTCCATGGGGTTATATGAGTTGGAAATGACTTAGCGCCTAAGCCACGACCACCATCCATCTAGATGATTCCGACAAACACATACTTTCTATTGATTCCCTCAAGATAAAGATTAAAAATTTATCTTCTCAGGTGGATTTCTAACATATATATATATATATATACACACACACACACACACACACATATATACATATATATACTGTAAAGTTTTGGTTCATGATTACTTTGGACCAAAAAGAGAGACTGCCTTCCTCTGGATCCTCATAGAATCTTCTGCCACTTGGCACTTAACACACAATATATTATATTTTCATTATCTTAAAAATTTTTTTCCCTGCCAAACATAGTAACACTGAAAGCAGGACCAGTCCTCTATCCTTTTAATTTCCTTCAGTGCTTTTCGGAAATCACACCTTAAGGAAATAGTCATTGACTGGCATTGGGTCACCTCTTTAGTAAGATGGTAAAAACCAAATTGCTGTTGGTAGACTAAGAGAGTTACAGGATCAAAGAGCACAAGTCTTTTTCACTGCAGATAAGCAAGCGTTTAATCAGATGGGAGTAGAGTGAAGGGAGTATTCTATACTAAACCTCTCAGCGTCACTGATGCACAGAAAAATTCAGGTGTTATTCATGGGAAAATGAAATTAAATTCAACAAGGATTTATCGAATGTTTCTGCTAAGGGCTAGATACTGTGATGTCAGATATTGTTGCGGGCCATCACTCCACGATCTCTAAGAACCCAACACAGTGCTTTATAACTGTCCTACTCAGAATTTCTTTTCTATTCTAAAATTAATTTTAATTTGGATTTAAACACTTGTGGAAAAGAAAACAATTAGATGCAGCCTCTTCTCTCAAGGAGTTTTGAATCTAAATAATATTGATTTCAAAGATCAAACAGCCTACCCAATTACTGGGCTGAAAGTAAAGGGAAGTTAGTAATATTTCAGAAGGAAAAGAAATTTATTATGATAACTAAAGTATAACAGTATATGTACACATGTGTGCACACAGAGAAATGTGAACATAAATTTAAGGGTCTGCAGATTTTCTATGTATGTAGCGTAAAGTTCCCTGCTAGAAACAAGAAGGTTTGTGTTTTAAGCTGGGATTATTCATCTATTTTATGTGATCCTTCAATAAATATCAGAGTGAGTTCCTGTATCCATTCATTCATTCAACAAATATGTGCACCCTGTGTTTGTGCAAACAGTTTCCTTCCATTTAGCCTGAGATAGATTCAGGTACTCAAGCTTAAGAGACTTTTCAGCCATTATATTTTTTTTGGTGGAATGAGACTGAATGAAAATCCTTTCCATTCAGCATCATCTCCAATCCCCAGAGAGAAGTCTTTGCTATAGACCATGCCATGGAAATTGGAATTAAAGGCAACACACCCCACGTTGCCAAAGATCTGATTGAAAGCTTGAAACTGGCTACCTCCACTCTCGGTCAGATCTCCGTGCTCTCTTGATTCACTCTCGCTGGTCATGCTCCTGTATTATTTGCAATCATTATTCTCTCACCCACTGTACCTTAGGTTCCTGTTTGGTATAAATGACAACACTTTGCCTTGTATTATCTTTGGCAATTAGCACAGTGCTCTGTACCAAGGTAGCCAATAAATGCTAGTTAAGCTGATGAGAAAGTAAATGGAAAACATGGTGTTAACTGTGGCTGTAGTGGTGATGTTAGTGTGGGATATATCAAGACATAGATCTGCTCCCACAGAATTTACATTTCAGCTGAGAGGGGGAAGAAAAACATTCTCAAGTGACTGCGATACGAAGTAGGACGTGATAGTGTGATAAGGGTCACGGAAGAGGTACAAAGGAGGTGCTAGGAGAGTTCAGAGGAGGGAGAGACCACGTCCAGCTGTTCAGGGCCCAGTGTTCTGCTCAGGGCACTGAGGATCATTGGATAAAACAGAGTACATTGTGGCAACTGGATATAAAACCCACTAGTAGGATGAAACAGACACATGGTTTCCAGTTACAAATAAAAACCCAAAGATGCATATATCAAATCCAAACTGAGTGGTACACTCTGTGCTATCCTGCTTGTGAAAGAGAGAGAGAGATGGTACGAGAGTGGTTGGTAAAGGCTTTGTGGAGACGCTCTGCTCTGAGCCTTTGACAGTGGACGGAGTGACTAGATCATAAGCAGGGATTTGAGACATGGGATATAAGACTGGCGATGCCTCAGAAAGGAAGCTGGAAAAAAAGGAGATGCTATGCAGTTGCCTCTCTTCATAAAAATCAATCATCTGGAGCCATAGCTCATCAGTTCCTTCCAATGAGCCCTAAAGGAGAGACAAGGATAGTGGATGAAGTCTCCCATGGTATAAACAGCAGATAGGGCTTGAGCAGCTCTAACAGTGGACACATATCCCTGGATATCTTTAGGCTTTGCCTAGGGAACGTAATGGTGTGCCCTCTGCCCCCTTGATCTTGCTACTCCATGTGAATCCGTTAAAGCCATTGTTCCATATTTGAACTCACTTCTGACCTCTGATCCTTGTGCCAGATAATTGACACATTATGCTAAACATTTGTGAAGCTGGATATGACTCTCTTGATGAAAGATTAAAAAGTGCTATAAAATAATTGTGAGAGAGAAAATTTGTTATAAATACAAAGGTAATATGCCTTAGGAAAATTCATCATGTTCCTATTCCATCATAAGGAAAAACAGAGAATTTTTTTTTTTTCTGTGAAAACTTCACACTTTGCTTGTTACAGCTCCCCAGGTGATGAACCCTTACATTTTCAGAATATTATTCCCACTGAAATGAAATCAAACACTTTTCCTCCATCTATCTTTGGCTCCTAATTTGAATGGATTCAAGATTTGGGCTACATGCTTTTTCCCCAGTTTTATGTTTTCTTTCACTGAGATATTTGCCAAAAACAGAGTTCTTATTGAGTTTAATAATTTTGCTTTCATATCCAATCCTTGTTTCTCAGTAATTTTTAAAGCAATGACTTTTTTCATAGCAAAATCATGTTATTTTAATCTTGAATAGATAAAAACCATGAAAGTAACATGGTGGGAAAAGAGTAGAACATGGTCAACTATTTTGGATACCACAATAAATTACAAGAAAATAAAATTACTACAGAAGTAATTTTTCTTATCAACAAGCCAGTAGTATTAACTAGGGTAAAGTTATCCCCAGAAATGAGGTAGTTTAAAAAAAAAAAAAGCTAACAAATTACTGAATAAGAAATGCATATGAACTCTACTCTAGAATTCTATCGATTTGGAAAGATTTTCAAAATCCATTATATGTAATATGTAATGAAAGCTTCTGGTTTCATTCTGAAAAGCTTCTTATCATTTGCTTATTTCATGAGAAAAACAGGACAACCATAAGATTTTTACAATGGGTGCCTTAATTGTACTTAATATGACTACACACGGAAGATACACAACACCCATGTATTTATATCAAAATATCATGAAGACTGTGGTGCATATTAAAAGTATGCAGGATCTATTTTTGTTTTGTAAAACTGTAGAAAATTTGTAAATAGCAAGGGTGACCTCCAGTGTGCAATAGGTTTATGCCATTGCATTTTTTCAGTAACAGAAACTGTGTGTTGGTCTACTCCACTTCTCTAAGAGTGCTAAAGATAAGGAGAAAGGGAATTTTCTGTGTCAAAATGAGTCTGAAAGTTCAAAGCAATGCTTTTTTTTTAAAATTTTTTATTTTTTTTACTTTTTCGAAGCTTACGATGCTGCTTGGAATCTGAAAACACACACAGAAAAGCATTCAGTACTGGAAAATAATAATCTGTGACTAATAAAAGTTAGAAAACTATCTTTCTTACATACAATCTGATTAGGCCTTATACTCACTAAAGCTTTGGAGAATAAGTTCAACTGACATTTTTTTTAAATGTGACATACTGCCATGCAAATAGTGAAACTACCTGATATAATCTCTCTACACTGATACTGACACTTCCACCAAATAACAAACACCACCAAAAATCAAACTTAAAAAAGCTTTGTAGAAAGTCGTCAAGATCAAAAGCTTTTTGCTGTAGATAAAATTTCTGTGGAAAGCTAATGGCTTGCCACATTGTATAATATAATTTCTCTTTGTCTCTAATCTCAAGACAATAAAAACTATTCACATGAAAAGAGAAAGCCTGATGCTTTCCTTATAAGCCAGTCCAGCGTCACTCACTTCATCTTTTACACTACAGATAATACAAATCATCCAAAACTACCAGGGAATTTTTTTCTTTGCCGACTTTATTTTCACTTCTTTACTTGGTAATCAGTCTAAACTTTGGGGGGAGAATGAGGTTCCCTTTCAAAGGATTTTATTAGTAAACATCAAGTTCTGCCTTAGCTAACCAGACCACACAAAAGATCTAATTATATGGGTGCCCACCCGAGCTCCTGCCTGTCGAAGTCAGTGTCACTCACGGCTGTCACTCTCTCCATTAGGCATATCTCCTTTCAAAGGTCTACACCGTGGACGGCAAAAATTTGCTTCAGGCTGACTCTTGGCATAAAAGGTATCAGGCTGAAAATGAATTCCTTTTTATGAATATTCATAACAATCAGTGTGGATTTCTTAAATTCCTAGACAGAGAAAAGTATACATGACTACTTGGGACCTGTTTTGTTTGCATAACTTATACACTGCATGTGTGTGGATAAAATGCTTATTTACTGATAGAATAGAATTAATGAATTATTTAAAATTCACATCGGTGATCACATTCACTAGTTTTAATAAACTATGAAATTCCCAAGTATGGCATAATCTCAGAAACGATAATTATTCCTTTGGACTTGTTATGATCTATCCTGTCAAGAGTCTGTGTGCTACCTACTAAGAAGTGCCGGAGCAGGCCCTGACATGTTGCACCCTAATGGCTCCAAAGGAGCCATTACCATCTATTGTGTCAATATTTTGCGTGCTAAAGAGGATCCACAGAAGAGTTCTAAACCAGGCCTCTGCATATCAGACAGTAATGATGACTCAATCTATTATGTCAATAACATGGTAAGAAAAAGTCATTCTCTTGAATGTAAACAATTACAGTCATAGGCATGTTTTGTCAACGATCTGCTTAGAATATACTTTGAGTACTTGCATAAGATAGCATTTTTCAGATTTCACTAGAATAATATATATATATATATTTTGGTTCTAAAATTTTGTTTACGAACATCATTTTAAATGTGGCAAATTAATATCATAGATCAAAAATTAAATTCACCCAAACAAATTATTTTCACCGACTCCTCAAGTCAAATTAAGAGATCCTCAAAACATTTTAGGTAACTTTGTATATAAAGAAGATATCTTTTACTTTGTTTCTGGAAGGAATCAATTCAAAATTATCATTGCAGCTTAATTCACACCAATATATGTAGGTACCACAAGGGGCTCAGCATAGAAAATATGTAAGGACTCATTACATTCTCTATATATTTTCTAATCAAGGAGGAAAATTAAGGCCAAGTAGAGGAGTCTATGTTTATTTTTGAAGATATCATTATAAACGACGATTTTCCTTTCAGAACAAGTTTGTTAAAATGTATTAGAATTCTACTTTAAGATATCAATCGTGGAATGTTGATTATATCTTTAAATACTAAGAATTATTAAATGATGCTTAAAAATACAAAGGGCATCTGAAAAATAATATGTAAGCAAGAAAAATCATGATAAATTATTATAGTTTAATATAACTTCTTTCAAATCTACATTTTAAAACTAGAGAGAAGAGAGTCACTTTTATGGCTTCATATTAATAAATTTATTTCTCATCATAGTTATTTGCTGAAAATCTTTACTGGCAAAATGCCAGCTATATTGTGTGCCAAGTTGAAGATCAAGAATTAAAAAAAAATAGTATAAGATGCCTTACATTTAATATAGCAATACTAATAAAATGTCTTTTTTGGTAATTTTACACAAATGGATTAAATATCATAAAAAGTGAATACAGTACTTTTTGTGAGTATTGATTTTTAAGAAATAGTTTCTCAGATGTGTCAGACATGTCTAGATTTTTGAGCAAGAGAGCATTTTTTTTTTTTTTTTTTAATCTTGGCTCTGTTCTTATAAAGCAATGTTTTGGCAAAGTCGGCAAGTTCTTTAAATGAAGATCTTTTTTCCCCCCTTCTGGGTATCAGGAGACCATTTTAATTCACTCACCAGCTAAATTCTCAAAGGAACGAGTGTATATGGTAACATAGGAGCCAATATCCTAGCTATCAGTTTTCATACAGCCTGGCTGGACCTTTACATTACGGCTGCCCCACATTTATTGTTCTTTCATTGCCTCTGTCAGCATTTCCTGACAGCGCATTATGGAGCACATGGCTACAAAGTCAGTATCAATCAGTCCACGACCATGCAGATATAAGTAGCAGACTATTGATAATGGGCCTTAAATCAGATCATCATGATTTAAGCATAAGACTCTTAAAAGGCAGCAATCTCACGGGAACTCCTACTTGCCTGTACCTGTTACAAACCCCACAAGCCAGTTTCTAGACTACCTACCACCTACAACTTCTCAGAAGGGGGCAAAAAAGGATCCATTAAACACACATCACCGCAACCCATTTCACCATGTAAATCAAAGCAGGAAAGCAAAGATGGCAATTAATACAACTTTCATTCTCTTAAAAAAAAAAAAAAAGTGCAGAAGTCATACGGAATACCTCCCTTCACACTAAACGAAGCCAGCCCCCCAAGCCCCACATACTCCTCATGTCGATAGCAGCAGTTTTGTTGTGCTTTGGAAATGTCTTACTTCAAAAGCCTTTCAACTTGATATGGCCATTTAGCAAGAAAAGTGAGAGAATTCAGAGTTTAGAGGTATGCTACACCAAACTCAAGGCACCATGTTAAAGACAAAAGCATCTAATTTTTCCCAGACATAAATAATAAAACAAAACAGGAGCTGCATGCAAATTTGGTAACATAAAATTTAAGGTGATAAACAGAATGGAGGCTGGCTTCTTGTTTAGTATTCCTTAGTTATCACCATAATTGCTGCATGTCTGTCATCACTAGCAAAAGAAAAAAGTGTCTTTCTCAGCTGCTCCCCTGCTTGTTTTGTTCGCTGTATTCTTGTAAAGTGGGAGAAAATAAGTGTCATTTAATGAATAGTGCTATTCTTTGTCTGACAGCTTCATATCTGTTAGGTGTAGGAGGCCTCGTACTTTCTTTTTCTGATAATGTTTTTGACAGTGTGCTAAATTCCTCCCCCAAAAGGCCGGCGTGTATATTCTGCTAAAAGGGGCTTCATCTATCCTGAATGGGTGCCCTCTTTTAACCCCCTTCAGCTTCTGTTCTTACATTAATTGAGCTGATCAGATTGAGCATATGAATTTGTCTTTGATGTATTCGTATGTTTAGTTGACGTTGCTCGCTCTCTCATTGGCAGCGGACAGAGCTCTCAGACAAATAGGACTGTTGCCATGGTAACAGGCAATAGCTAGGGATCTCTTGAAAAATATTTTTATTTCAAAATTCAAACTGGAAAATTCTCACTGGATATGGTTCTCAGTTCTAAACGTGTCATATCTAATGATGAATGCAATTAGGAATCCCACCAGTGTTTTAAATAATAAATTAGCCTAATTTTCTAGGCCTGGCATGATGACATACAAATACTAAAAAGGCGTCTTCTTTTTTAAAATCCATGACAAAGGACTTATTAATGACTTTTGTTCTTTGGATTTCAAATTAAAACGCATGGTAGGATAATGATAGCGCTTTCTATCTGCTAAAAACCAGAGGCCTAGAGGTAAATTTATTATTATTTTTTTAAGAAAACACTTCAAGCTACTCTGATATTTGGTTATTTCATTAAAAAAAAAAAAAGCAGGTGTAGAAATCCTTCTATAAATCTTGAAAGCTATAGCAGTTGGTAAATCTCAGTGGACAAAAAATGCCCATAGCCATTTTTAATTACTGAGCATGAAGAAAATGGATGGATGGTAAACATAAGTTTTACAGATCACTATCATCTTGTAATGGTGGAATTTTCAAATTCTTACTGTTTTACTTGAAATACAAGAGAAAAGTGGAAATAAATGGCTCGATGTGTGATATAAATGGTAGTTATCTTTAAAACTTAATTTATTCACGATCATGCAATTCCAGTTACATCGCTTCCCCTCCATGTGGGGTTTGGAGAACAATGAAAATCACTGTACGGTTGGGCAGTTTCAAGGATCTGACATAATGTGTAACCACTTTATATAGAGGGTTATTAAAAGCCAATCAGATTTTTCTATTTGTTATATTCATTGTTCAGTTCTTTAGTTTTTGTTTATCACTGTGTTTATATGTTAAGATGCAGAACTTAGCTTTCTGACTGTGATCGGCAATGGTGCTACTTTCTTAAGTCAATATAAGAAAATCCAGCAAATCCATATAGATTTTGGGTTTGTCCGAGAAAAATCAGTCATACTCAAACTTTAGAAGGTCAGCGTACAAAATGACCAACAATCAAATTAAATTAAACCCCAATCGTCATGGGGTTTATGAGTCTATAGTACTCAAATCTTCCCAGGTTAAATATGGCTTTACATTTGTACATGTAAAAAAGTTTACACTTAAAGGAAAATATAGAACAAAAAGTTAAACCTAGAATGGTAACAGGTACTAATTTCTACTCTTTTAGTATTATTTTCTCTAGTAATTTTGTTACTATGGTCTAAATAGGATATGACTATTACAAGTTTTATTTTAGATTATGCTACTAAATCACCCGAAATCTTACTTTTCTCCTCAAAAATTGAAGCGCAACATTTCAAAAAATATCTCCCCCCCCCGCCCCCCAAAAAAACTGTTAAGTGAAAAACTGCAGGGGACTAGCCAAGACATCTCGGTATCGGTAAGTGAACGTTTCTCCCCTTAATTCTATTTCTGGTCTGTTTCATCTAAAAACCCACAGTGAAGACAGCAAATCCAAATCATCTTGAGAGTTCCCAAGGAAAGCTGTGGCCTCCTGCAGCTCTCCTGGAGGGGGAGCACGTACCTGGGGGGTCCCGGCATGCTCCTCACCCCACCTGGCTGTCCTGAGGGTCATATACAAACAGTCCGCTCTGATGAGGATACATTGTTTTTTTTCCTTCAAAAAGGCTTTAGATGTTTTTTCTTCTGAGTTGGGTAAGTATGCCTTTTATGTACTCTTTTCAGAGTAGTTAGAAACAATATTTTAAATTTTCTTTTTTTGCTTTTTTTTTAAATTACAAAGGTAATTCATACTTAACACAAAAGCCAAAAAAATATATTGGAAGTACCCCCTTCAACCCCAAAGCTGACCACGTTACCTTAAAAGAACCACCACGTTCAAGTCAACACTTCGTTATACATCTGTTAACACTCGGTTATATATCCGTGTAGATATATAGTAAAAACCATTTTGGAAGCGCCACATTTCATTTACCCTCCCATGTTAGGGCCCATGATGATAAGTGACATGAGAAAGGGAAAAGAAAGCAGGAAAGTTTTTCTGTTTCTTTGTCCTGTGCCTAAATTAAATAGTAAGACACGAGAAAGAATACTTTTTCACCTCTCAGTCATCAACAGCCACAGCCCTGGAGCAGGGCAGAATGGATTCTGGCCCTTCCCCTCTCATCACCAACATAAACCCTCTGAGAGCCTGGAAGTCCCAATCCTCAATGTCCTCAGGGTCTTCCCTGGTCTGGGAGCCACTTCCTTGAGGTGACTGACAATCCAGAAGTGAGAATACGCACTCCTCCTTGGAGTAGAGTACCTTGTTGCCGTGTTGGCTTGTAAAAGGAAAGCCCTGCCTTTAAGTGTTTAAAACATTTTGTAAACACAAAGCAGGATGATGCCAGTTGCTTCTGCTCAGCACTGCACAGACCTGCTCCAGACACTGAGTTCCTCGTTGACTCTGGAGCTCAAGGCATAAGCCAGCTCCGCAGGTGGCCAGCAAGCCCCAAAGAACACGAAGCATGTTGTTCTGAAGCCCAGGCTGCATCCCTCAACTCCAGGGATGTAACTTAAAGACAATTTACCTCGTAAAATATAAGGCAGCTCAGGGCAGTGGAAAGAGACCTAGATCTGGAATCAGAATGACAGGGTTAGACATTTCTCACCAGCACTCAGACCTTCAGTGACCTTCCCGAGTCATAACGTCTTCATCTATAAAACAGCGATCCCAATATCCTAGGGTTATTGTGCAGCAAAAATGAGATGACACATATACGTGTGTTCTAAAATGTGCTTTAAAAAATATATAGAGATTGCACTTGAACCCTTTATCCTCTATATTATAAAAATTAGAAGCAGGCATATTGACTTGGCCACGGAAGCTACATTTCTCCACAAAATCTTCAAACGTACACTTATCAGTCACGGATAACTAATTTTATAATGCATCACATTAAAATATAAACCTAACTTAACAAAATTACTTCTTTATTATTAAGTTGTTTGTTTTCATATAATATTTATAAAAATGTCTAATTCCTATATACTGTTTTTTTTTCCTGCAACAAGAGTATGCTTTGAATTCATTAATTTAGAAAGTAAGAGAAATTAGAGAGAAAATTAGCCAAAGGCAAACAATTATGATTCAGTAAATTATAATTAAATAAAAATACTTGAGAAATAAAGACTTTATTTTGATATAAAATTTCTAGCTTGCATGTTTCAGAAAAGTTAAATTAGATTCATCATTAGCAGTCATGTCTGCTATAGATGATATATAAACATGCATACTATATCTATGCATATATAATAGGTATAAAATCAGGCAAGATGGCTATAAATACACAAACTAGTCTCTGAATTGTAGGTAGATTATATTCTGAAAGTTAATGAGTAAATGGCTTATTAACAACTTGGGTATATTTTCTTATACAAACAACATTAACATAATGCTGTGGGCCCAGACTACTTCAGGAAAAATCCATTTGACCCATAATTTACCATAGGGATTAATAACCATACGGGGACAAGAGTCTTCCGTAGAAAATATACACCTGCCCTGGTTGGTGCCCCCACGCTCTTTCAGTGATTATTGGTGAGCTGGAAAGGGTGGTGCACAGGACTGTGTTCTGAGAGCCCAGAGTACAGATGACAATTTATTTACTCTTAGAGGAAAAACCAAACTCAAAAGGTCAGGAACAGGAGTAAAGAATGATGGCAGAGATGGCATATGCTATTTTCTGCTACATAATAACATAAGTATTAGCCAAAAATAACGTTAAAAAGAAGAACTAAGCAGGCTGGGATTCATGGGAAGTCAGAGGAGGTTGAGAAATTAGAAGAGGACTGGGAAATGGTGGCACCGTGGTGCTGTGGTAGGTGGAAAAAGAGGAGAGACTTAACGGGAATGTTTCCTTTTCTTCCTAATACTACATCTTCTTGTCTCCAGAGGATTGTCCTGGGGTAGTCATAAGTTGATCCAAGAGCAAAATGAGTAGGAAGAGAAACCTGGGGTAAAGGGGGGGGCACAGTTCCATAGATGGTAGTACCAGAGTTGGTATTGAGGGAGAAAAAGGAAAGAAAGTCCAAGCGCATTCACTAAAATGGGGAGGGGTACCCAAAGCCATGGCTGTCTGTGAACCTCGGTGAGAAGAACTCAAGAGAGAGTGGCACATGATCACTCCCTCTCTCCCCGCCAGCCTCCCTGGCCTCTCTTATTTTTCTTCTTGGTCTACTGACCAGTTTTTCTCGGTGGCCTAACTGGATCTTCCTCCTCCCAGCTTCTCTGATTGTTAGCTCTGGGTCCCAGCTCTCAATCAAGATCCAAAAAAAAATCCAAATCAGTTCCATCCT
Organism: Redunca redunca; assembly: GCA_006410935.1. Taxonomy (NCBI): domain Eukaryota; kingdom Metazoa; phylum Chordata; class Mammalia; order Artiodactyla; family Bovidae; genus Redunca; species Redunca redunca. Next base: position 147,539 of record SJYQ01000566.1, read on the forward strand.
GGCATACAAATACTATCCCTGCCACAACTCCACCTCCAGTCTCTCCTTTGAGTTCCACGTTCTTATGTATCTTTTACTTCTGCTAGGTGATCTCTTGAAGACATCTCAAAAGTAACATGTACAAAATATTTCAGAGACCTCTTGATGCTCCCCCTAATTCAACCCTCTCCCGGGTTTCTTTTTCTCAAAGAGTCACACTCTTATTCACACAGTGGTTCAGGTCCACAGCCTGGGAGATATCCCTGATTTTGTTTCTCTCGCATCTCAGACTCGATCCATCAGTAACCCTTCAGGTTCTGTTTTTCGTATGGTTCAACTCAGCATCTTCAAAATAGATGCCAAGTCCAATTAGGTGAGCCTGATTCCACCTGGAACTACTGTTGTGGCATTCTAATTTTCCTCTTCCACTCCTCTCACCCTTACAGTCTATTCTTGGCATAGCAATGCTGCGAATGTGTAAGTCAGGTTACATCCCTTCAAGCTCAGGATCCTCCAAAAACTTATTATCATACGACATCAAAGCCTTTCTGGGTGATCTGGCCTCTGGTCACCTCTGCCTTCCTCGCCTTCCTCTCGCCCCTCGCTCATTCAGCTCCCGGCATAATGGGCTTCTTGCTCTTGCTGGATCATGCAAGACTAATTTCTTCTTTGAACAGAAAGGCTGTCCCCTCTGCCCGATGGGCAATTCCCTAGAAATTTTCACAGCCTGCTCCCTCGGGTCACACAAATACCATAGATTCTTCTCTGGTTAACCTATCTAAAAAGTCATCTCTCCTCCATACCCTTATGTACTTTACATCACAGCCTTTATTACTGCCTGATGTTATGTTACATACTAATTCAGTTTATCGTCTTATCATTAGACTGTAAACTTTAAGAAGGTAAGGATTCTGTCCAACTTGTTCCCTACTGCTCCCCCTGAGCCTAAAATAGTCCTGACCTCGTAGCTATGTTAATGCTCATTGTTGACATCCCAAATCTTTCATTTTTCACAAATGAAAAATATTAGTTAATCCCATTGATACGTAAAAATCACATCTTACAAAGGAAAAAATGTTGTGGTACTTGGACATTAATCCACCTTTCAGAATGTATTTTGCATGATTATTTTTTTAGTAATAATTTTCAAAACCAGTTTGATTTTTCAAATGCAGTTCAGACTTTTAAAAGTAAGTACTTTCTAAATGTACACACTAGGACAGGGGGGAAAAAAATGAAAAGGCTGACAAATTCTTTACTCTTATATTTTTAAAATGTGTTCTGAGATTTAAGAAGGAATTATGTAACTCTTCCTACTAAGATTTTGTTAAATAATTTACTATTTGACAGTTTGTGTCACAGTTTTTCACACTATATCTGGAGTTATGAATGAAACTATAAATGGCCTATACTATGAGCTAAAGTAGAAATCCCAAGGTTAGGGTAAAATAGAAATCCCAAGGGTAAAGTGTTTATTTATATTAACAGGTTAAATGCCATAAATTTATCAACTATCTAGAAGAAATATTATGAATAAATGCTAATACCTTTCACGAGTTATAAAAGTGAGCATTGCATGTCATTTATTTATGCTATGTACTCAAAGTTAGTGGCATGAATGTTATTAATAAAAAGCTGATGTTTATAGCATGCTTTGTGCCAGGTACAATCTGAAGTCTTTGATAAATTCATCTAATCCTTGAAACAACTTTACAAAGCAGCTCTGTTTTACAGATGAAAATACTGAGGCCTTCAAAGGCTGTCTGCCCAATAACACAGAGATAGAAGGCAGATCTAAGATTTGAAACTAAGCAATCTAGCTCCAGAACATAGAAAGTTAACCGCCAAGGAGTTACATCACATGTTCTTTGTGATTCTGCCCTCCAGGTGTATTTCACTTACCAAAGAGGTTTTTCATATGTAACAGATTATCAATAATGGGAAATTCTTTCCTAAACTGTACTTTGAAAGTAGCTAATCATCTTTTGATTTGAAAACTATGGTCATGGAAAATAATTTATTTAACACATTGCTCATCATCTAGTTGTCTTCAATTATTTAAAGGCACACTCAATAAAATTATGTTTAACAGGTGCTTCCCTGATGGTGCAGTGGCTAAGGTTCCACGCTCCCAAGGCAGAGGCCTGGGTTTGATCCCTGCCTGTTCAGGAAGCTAAATCCCACGGGCTTCAACTAAAAACCAGCACAGCCAAATCAAAAAATTAATATTTTTTAAAAACCATGTTTAACAGAAAATAAATTTCCATTAGTAAAGTTGAATGTGTATAATTTCTAGACAGATTATTTTCATAAAAAGTAAGTTACAAATGATTGTAACTTACAAAATTTTACAATTAATATCTCACTCTAAATTCCAAACAAACTACAGATATCTTACCAACAAACAGATATTGTTTAAATTTTTTCTTTTTTTTACATAATCTGAACAGTCAAAAGTTACATGAAAATGNCAAAATTTTGCTGATTTATTCTTTGATTACTAACAACTATAAAATCATTCTCACTGGAAAACAGAAACCACAGAGATTTTTTTTTTTAATTACACTTTAAAACTCTTCAGAACAGAATAATATGCATGTACTAAGCCCCAAGAGGATCAATTTCTTAACCACCTACCTTTTAATATCTTAAATGTCTCTGTTATTAATACATTGTCTTTTTATACACACTACTATGTATAAATAGATAGCTAACGAGAACCTACTTATAGCATAGGGAACTCCACTCAGTGCTCTGTAGTGACCTAAATGGGAAGAAAATCTAAGGACGAGGGGATATATACACGTATCTATGTATATATATGTATGTGTGTGTATATATATATACATATATATATATGGCTGATTCACTTTCACTCTACAGCAGAAACACAACATTGTAAAGCAACTATACTCCAATTTAAAAAAAATACATTCTTTGTAAGGTACGTAAAGACCAAAAAATAATAGCTTTCAATAATTTAAAGGGTGCCCAGTCTACCAGAAATCAAAGTTACCCATCTATAAAGCAACTGCCAAATAAGGCTACCACCTACTAAACATATAAGCTCATAATTTTAAAAAAATCACTGTCAACTTCCTATATGTTAGACTGCCCAACACTCTGCATTCTACAGGCGTGCTTTGCACTCCAGCTGTAGCAGTAAAATTACTGAAACTGTAATTCTCTTAATATTTAAATAATATATTAAAATTTAATTTTCAGCACCTGGAAGAATCTGTTTGTGTGCCAGCAAATGAGGTAGCTGGGCCTGGAGCTCCTATACATATGGGACTCAAAAACAACCTATCACAAATAATTACTAAGCTAGAGCAGCTGTAGTCACCACAGTAGTCATTTAAAAATCAGGTCAAAGTTGCTTGAGTTCTTTTCCATTTTCAAGATACCATGCGCATAAATTCTGTGGTGTTTATCTATTTGCCGCATTTTGTAAATTATTTATTTTTACTGATAATTGTAGATTGAGGTGGAAAGGGCAGCAAGGGCATCTTGTGATTATTTTTTTTTTTAATAAGTTGGGCATGTTAAAAGAAATTAAGCTCCTGATTTCTCAGGTTCTTTAAATGGCTTACATGAAAGTGCCGATCTGAAAGCACATATATTTGTTCAATCAGTTAACAGGAAGGACATATTCTGTGAACAAACAGACGAACAAAACTAAGGTATATTTACTGCAGTATGTATCCAGTATCNAAACAGATGAACAAAACTAAGGTATATTTACTGCAGTATGTATCCAGTATCCACACACATTGTGTGTGCATGAAATGAGTCTAAACAAAAGATACACACACACAATATTAATAAGATATTCTTCACCGTATTCTTTCTATATTTTTCCAAACCATGATGCCATCTGGTCCATGTATAAAAGAAAATAATTTTAATTTTATAATTTATTGAATTTGAGCAAATTACTAGGGGAGGGGACTACTGAATTGAAGGTTCAAAAACATTTAATATTTTAGACAGTTTCATTCACATCTAAGAAAGTAAAACTGTTTTAGAGAAAGTCTTATATAGACACAATTCCTAAGTTCACAACCCTATCTGAAATTGGATAGGTATTACATCTCCCCTCTATTTCTCATCATTCCTAATGTACTTACTGAGAAATAAAAACTCCAGAGAGCATGGAACATCTTAGAATTTTTTTCCCATCACTTTAGTTAGAGTCACATTCCTTTACCCAAAAGCTCTAGATAAAATGAAAATTAATTTGAAAAGTGTCTTTAGTAAAAGGATGACAGCAGCAATAAACTCCATACAAATAGAAATTTTAATTGCTTTATTTTTAGATTTCCAATCCAATTCTTGGATATGGAAAAAGGTATAAACATCTGTTTTGGGGAAGCATCAAATAACATCCTACACCTGATATTTAGGAAGAAAATAAATTAAGATTTTTGTTGTGGTTGTTGGAGGAAAGATGGGGATTAGAAGACAGGAAAAAATGTACCAAGAATTTATACACTATTACCTTCAATCATTTTGATGCGAGTCATTCATACCACCACCATGCTAACAAGACATCCAATTTACTAAACAATGAATACTGAAAATACATTTAAAAAGGTACAAATGACTGTCCAAAGAATGACACTGAAAAATATTAAGTAACAGCTCTACCTCGAGATAAGCCTCGCCATTAAAGAGTTTTAATGAAGAGAACCTTCAAAGGCTAAATCAGGAGGCATTGATTAGATTGCCTCTAACTTTGTGTTTTGACACCTCCGTCTTTCGTGGCATTATATCGTCTCTGTGCATCTTACAAAGGAAGCATTTTACTAGGCCCACACAAGAGCAGGAGACAGCAACGCTTATAAAAGAGACTGTCAAGGGTGTGAGCCAAAATGGGTCTCATTTGGATTTCAAGTGAAGAAAACTCCTAATGCATTTCATTACAATGTATGCGAACCTCTGAAAAGAAGGATGGATTGGGATTCTCATCCCCATTAATTTATTGAAATGGATTCAGTTTTTTCTTGTATATCAAGAGAGACCATGTGTTTCAAGCAAGGTAACAATATTATAGTCCCAATAACCAAATATGCCATGATTCAGTATGCTCTTCTGTGAGATAAAGAGGATGCAATTTTCCTGATAATTGGGATTGGAGTTTAAAAATAAATCCTACAATAGCATGGCAACAAATAAATATTCTTTGTTAGTATCAGTTTTAAAGATATGATCAAGCTGCTATACAACACAGGGATTGATTCAGGCTTTGTTACCAAAGCAGGCTTTTTACCATTTGAAATCCTATTTTTTTCCCCCTGCTACTGTCATTCACATATTGACTTTTTACTTCATTGAGGAATTGTGTGCATAACGTAATTAGGATAACACCAAAGAAAAAGTCATATTTTATTAAAAGATAGTGAAAAAAGAATGAGGCAAAGTCACAGCATTTTAAGCACTGTATTGAGGTCCATGTATACATTCCTTCATAAGAATATTCTAGTCATCAAGGTACCTATTAGGTAATTCATGATTTTTAAAGAGGTGCTTATATTTGGCTGATTTGCCAACTTCATTAAAATGATACCCACCATTCAAAAACTTTCTATCCCTAACCACAGAGAAATGCCATGATCTAATGCTCTTAGACATCCTAAATAATTTCATAAATCTACAGGATTACAAATATAAGACATATGCTCTCATTGCTCTTTAACACCATTAACATTTAGAGATGATTGATTATGTTATACCAATAACATTCAGTGAATTCAAAGCTGATCTATTTTTTATGTAAATCACACAACCTGCTAGTCAAATTAAAGGTTAAATATACATAAAGTCTTAGAATAAAATACAGATAATCTTTCACATGGAACATGGACCCATGATGCACATACTCAAATGTAATAGGATCCACAAATTCACAGGTTGCTTACTAATTAAATCCAGGAAGCCAGCATGAGCAGGTCCTCCTTATGTTGTTATACATTTTATTCCAAGTGGGAATAATATATCCACAGCAAAGAAGAATTGCAAAATATAGCTAGAAAACACAATTGGGAATAACTGTACATTTACAAACTTGGAAAGAACCCTCTATAAACAAATTCATATTCCTCATTTAAATTTTCCCAAGAATCTAACTATAAAATAGATACAGTAAGAATACGTATAAACAAAATATTCAGCATGTGTACATACATGTTGATGTGTGTGTGTATCCAGATATTCTTCAGGCAACAGAAACTATATACAAAAATTCTAACAGCAAATCTCAATTAAGTCTAGTATATGATTATTTTTTCAAGTTTCTACATCTACCTGTAATACAGACAATAGAGAAATTTTTTGATGAATTGTAATTAAATTAGAATGATGTATGTCCCTTATTTTTATCTTGACAGTTCTTGTATTCTCAGGCAGAGCCTATTACACACAAATATACAGCAGGTTACTTGTTGAATAATGTATTTCAAGTACTTAAAATTACCAGGGAGTTGCCTAAGATCTACATGTGAATACATATTTTGGCCTTAATTTTCATCAATGCATTTCTTCAACTGAGTATATTTTATAACCCACCAGCAAAGCAGTTAATATCAGTTTTTTTCAGGATATAACAAAGATAATCATACTATCTTTATGATATAAACTTTATGACATTCTGAATAAAACTGACAAGTATAAAATTTGATCCATAAAATAAGTGATATACTTATGTTAATTCACCTTTTAAAAGATATTATGTGTTGCTCCGTTTTTTTGACAAGGCTTCCATTCATAGTAGAGACATGTTGAAAAACACTATATTTTCTCTCAATAAGGAAAATCACTTTACCCACTATCATGCTTGTTCTGTCTCAATAAAAAATCAATCATCAAATGCTTGCTTCCAAGTTTTACTTGTTAAACTGCCAATTTATGCATACAGTTTGGCTCAGCAGAATTTCACTCAGTACCATTTCTTTCAATATTATAATTTTGTACATCTCATAAAGTATTTTAAACTCAGGGGGTAGGGGAAATTATGAAAGTTTATACGTGCTTCTATGCAGCAATTGATGTTAGGGTTAAACTACAGTGGTAGGATGTAGTTCCAAATAATCGTTTTTAAAGAAAAAGAAAAACCATATCTTTCTGTGGTTTTTCAAAGTAATAAAGGCCTGATTGATCCCACTGACTAAGGCAATTGAATCAGTTGTCTAAATGGTAGCAACGTCAATGTCAGATATGTGGTTATCTTTTCATCTGGGCCCATTCTTGAATGTAAAAATCAGATGTTTGAAGGACATTTCACTGACCTGTTATGGCCTCTACGACTCTCAAGCACAATACTAGTATTCCTTATATAAGTGCCACATTTTGGATAAAAACCATTTCATCAATGATGCCTTTGCGACATCTGGCGGTCCTTAGGATATATAAAAATTACTTTTTGTTTTTCCAAATCTATCCGTACTTGAAATTCCAGACCAAAAGCCTTTGATACCCCCTAGCGGGGGCACAAAAGCACTCTGGCCTGTAAGCTAGGACGTGGACTACCATGAATCCATATGGTGCAAAAGGTCACAAATCTTGAGATGTGGTGACATCATGACAATAAGACACTTTCTAGACAGAAGCTGACCCATTTTGAATATAAAAAGGACCCTGATCACATGTTCCCACACATTTAATACTATGGAGAAAAAAGAAATATGCTAAGTGCTCCACACAGACACTGAACAGTGGTGTTTAAGGGTACCTAGAGTTCTCAGACTTGAGGAATACTAGCCAGAGATTCCTTGAAAGATTACTTTAAATGATCACTGCATCCTAGTTCTTTATAAGTTGATGCTCAGCAAATGTTAATAAGCAGAGAAGAGGCTGAATCACAGGGTGCCTGTTTCTATGCAACCTTTCCTTCTTTTTTAAATTATTAATCCAGCCATAATGAAGCTTGTCCTACATGCTTGAGCCTCTATTTATATTTCTAGCAAAGCACGGAACTTGAATATCACTTTATGCAGAAGAAAAAACTGCCCTTTGGATTTTTATTCTTGTTCTACAGGCAATTCAGTATGAGGAAGGGGGAATAAAAACTCATTTCCATCTCTTCATTACACTCTCTACAGGTATATTTGCTGTCCACATTGAGAAATCATGACTTCACTAATTCTTTGCTCAGCAGGAGAAAATTACATGCACTATACAGTTGATTTTCCATTTATTCTGTGTCTTGGTGAAGTAGCACACTTGACAGCAATAAGATCAAATTCAAGTGCACTGTGTTTATTCTCTATTTTCAACCTTCCTCTCAAATATTTATCTGAAAATCTATATTATTTTGGCTATATACCAGTACTTTCAAGGGTTTTTCCAGAGAAAAGAACTTAGTTTTTCCAGATTTTGTTTTATAGCCAATATTTAATATGTATCTCATTTTTTATTTTTCAAGTGATTAATAATTAATAAGCAGT
>SJYQ01000566.1:156732-208159 GCA_006410935.1 Redunca redunca
ATGTGAGAGTTGGACTGTGAAGAAGGCTGAGTGCCAAAGAATTGATGCTTTTGAACTGTGGTGTTGGAGAAGACTCCTGAGAGTCCCTTGCACTGCAAGGAGATCCAACCAGTCCATTCTGAAGGAGATCAGCCCTGGGATTTCTTTGGAAGGACTGATGCTAAAGCTGAAACTCCAGTACTTTGGCCACCTCATGCGAAGAGTTGACTCATTGGAAAAGACTCTGATGCTGGGAGGGATTGGGGGCAGGAGGAGAAGGGGACGACCGAGGATGATATGGCTGGATGGCATCACGGACCCGATGGACATGAGTCTGAGTGAACTCCGGGAGATGGTGATGAACAGGGAGGCCTGGCGTGCTGCGATTCATGGGGTCGCAAAGGGTCGGACACCACTGAGCGAATGAACTGAACTGAACTGAGTCCACAGAAGAAATGAAGAACACCAGAACAGGTAAATACGCCGGGTGATAAATTTTAAAAGACTAAATAAATATTACTACTCTTTCTTTACTCTTCACTATTTTCTCAACTTCTTTAAAAGAATAGGTTGCATAAAGTAATACTCAAAAATGAATTATTGGGTTTAAAACATATATAGATTTAATACATATGGCAATAATAGCAGAAAAAAAAAGAGGGAAGAAATAGAAAAATATAGGAGCAAAGTTCCTATGAAGTAAATTATAAAAAGATGCACATTTTAATACTGAGAATGACTAATAAGAAAATAAGCCAAAAAGTAGGAAAAATTCAGTTGAGGGGCAAAATGTTCCAGGATAGGACAAGTCTTGTTCTGCTACCAAACTGATCTACCATTCTTAATGAGATTCAATGCATGCTTTCACAAGATTTGTTTGGATACAAAAAACCTTTCAGCTCTGAAAATTCTCTATTCCTTTCCCACTTTGGAGACTCTGTATGTCTAATCTCTGGTATGGGAAAAAACTACCCAGGGGTTCCCTGATATTTAAATAAAATGTTTAGTTGAGTTAACATATGATATATTCTTAGCCTATATGTCAATATATATCATTTATATAAAATCATTTATACAAAATGATTAAAAACAAATTTTGTTCCACATATGTCTATTATTATAAACATTAATTATTAGTTAATATGAACATTGATATGTACTTCATATTGTCACAGGGCAGGGCCCCTGAGTATACTTTTTTATGTGGTTTTAAGTTCAGGGCAATGGAAGACAATAAAACAGCCTAAATGATTAAGCTAAAAAGATTAATATGATACTGCTACAATAAACTATATTAATTACTCTGACACATGTGAAAAAGTTCACAATAGATACACGTTAGTGACCTTCAGGTACTCTAGAAGGCACATGGAGTTATACAGACCTTACTAGGAGTATCAAATACAAGTATCAATTAAGAGCCTTAATGGAGTCAAATTGGAGTGGGAAAAAGTAAAATGCAGCAAAATTTTATCGTTTGCAAAAGTCAAATTCTATAATCATTCACCAGTATACTAGGACTAGAAAAGGCTTGAGGTGTACTAATTAAATACAAAAGAACAGTCTGTAAAGATCTCTATATTTACTTTCTATTATTTTCAAGTATAAACTTGCTGTTGGACTCCATAATTTTAGTCTGAAGTTCTTTCTTTCANCTAATTAAATACAAAAGAACACTCTGTAAAGATCTCTATATTTACTTTCTATTATTTTCAAGTATAAACTTGCTGTTGGACTCCATAATTTTAGTCTGAAGTTCTTTCTTTCAAAGATGTTTCTTTCTGTTAATGAGGGGAAGCCTGTTTATGATAGCCTGAAAAAGTAAAAGTTCCAAATATAAAATGATACTATTTGGTAGTAATAAAATAGAAAACACCACTTTATTCATTAAAGACTGTCCTTTAAAAAGGCAAAAAACCTAATATTTATAAAGGGAAATTGTTTTATAAATCTTACTACATAAAAAACTTCTATTTCAAAAAAAAAAAAAACATTAAGAAAGTGAAAAGGCAAGCCAAGGAGTAGAAGACATTTGCAACAAAGGGTTTGTATGTCATCCATACATCTATTTGTCTATATTTTTTTCATACAAATCAATAAAGAAAAAAGATCAAGAGGCAAATAGGCAGGAGGCTTAAGGACATTTCACCAAAGAAGATATCCAAATGCTTAAAAAATAAATGAACAAAATGTTCACCATCATCAGTAATGACATCTGTCAGAATTGCTAAAACCATGTTTGTATTGGTGAGGATATGATGCAGTGAGAACTCATATACTTATAATGGGCAATATTCTAAGACCTACCAATTCTACTTTTATGTATACAACACAAACACAAATTGCCTATAATAATACCAAGATTCATGTACATGAATGTTCCCAGTCACATTATTTATTACAGCTAAGAACTGGAAACCATCTAAATGTTCATCAACAGTGGAATGGTTGAGAAACTGAATGTTATCATAAAATGGGATACTCTACGACAATGAAAATGTACAACTTCAGTTATATTCTATTTGATGGGTGAATCTCACAAACACAGCATAAGCCAAAATCAATAAAAAATGTAGGATTTTACTTATGATAATTTTTTTAAAAGAGCAAATTACCCATCCCCCCCAAAAAAAACACAAAAAGCAGAAAATAAGTGTGTCAAGGTTCTGGAAAAATCGGGACCTTTATGCACTGTATGCAGAAATGTAAGATGCTTCAGTCACTGTGGAAAACAATGGTAGTGCTCAAAATATTAAGCATAAAATTATTATGTGATACAGCAATTCCACTTCTGAGTACATACTCAACAAGATTGAAAGCGTGGATTTCAACAGATATTTGTAAACCCAAGTTCATGGCAACATTACGCACAATAGCCAAAAGGCAGAAGAGATCCAAGTGCCCAACAACAGATAAATGAATAAACAAAATGAGGTATACATACACAACAGTATCTTACATGGCCTTAAAAAGTAAGGACACTCTATCAGATACCACAATATGGATGAGCCGAAAGAAACTACGCTGAGTGAAATAAACCAGTCACAGAAAGACAACAATAATATAACTCCACTGACTTGAGATACCTAAAAGAGCGAAATTTATAAACACAGAAAGTGGGATGGCAATTGCCAGGCTTGGGAGAAGAAAGGTATGGGGAGTTATTAGTAAACTGATAGAGTCCCAGGTTGGGAAGATGAAAATGTACTGAAAATGGATAGTGGTGATGACTGTAAACTAAAGTGAACTACTTACGCCACTGAACTGTACATTTAAAAATTTTTAAATGGCAACTCTTACGTGTATGTTACTACAATTAAATAAAACACAAACTTGAACTGAAGTGTTAGAAGTAAAGATAGTAAAAAAAAGAAGAAGAAGAAGTAAAGATTGTGCTTAATCTTTGGGAAGAAGGGAGAGGGTAGTATTTAGAATGGATCATGGGGGTGGGGTAGATTCAAGGGAGCTGGCAATGTTCTATTCCTGAATATTGGCTATCAGTGGTGGTAAATGAATGTTTGCTTTAGGACAATTCATAAAGTGTCACACTTAAGTTTTATGTCTTTTTCTGTAATATTTTACAATAAAAATCATTAAAAATAGCATATGTATATTATAGGCATGTTTCGGCTTCCTAGGTGGCGCTAGTGGTAAAGAACCTGCCTTCCAACGCAGGGAACATAAGAGATGGGTGTTTGATCCCTGGGGCGGGAAGATCCCGTGGAGGAGGGCATGGGAACCCACTCCAGTATTCTTTGCCAGGAGAATCCCCATGGACAGAGGAGCCTGGTGAGCTGTTACACTCCACAGGGCTGCAAAGAGTTGGACAAGACTGAAACAACTTAGCATGTATGCATTATAAGAATGTTAACCTTCAACAGAATATTTGAATCATATATCATTACAACTTGTATTTTGCCAGCAGTCTGGAGTGAAAAGGACTTAGGCGGTGGAGTCAACCATCGCCTTTGACTTGAATTCCACCCTGGTAGTGTAAAAACTGTGTGACATTCAGCAAACCCTTATCTTCTTTCAACCTATTTCCCTAACTTTATAATTAAAAATATGACAAGTGTTTAACACAAAGTTTTGAGAATTAAAAGTTTGTTTAAAAATGTACAAGTAACAAGTGGTCTAAATGTCTGAGGCTCCACAGGCTTTCCTTTAGAAGACACATTTTAAAATATGTTTTCATTGGATAGTCAAGAATATTCTTGTGTGGAAACCAGCTATGAAGAGTACAGATCAAGTTAAAAACTTCCCCAAACTATGTCATTTGAGAAGCTATAGTTCATTCTTTCAGTTTAATTAATAAAATTAAAAAAAATAAGCAGACTGGATTTATAACTTTGCTGTGAGGGTACAAAGTTATACTTCAAAAATGTGAAGAGACAATAAAACCAAGAAACAACAATTAGTCAAATATTTTTAAAGAGCTATTTATTAGAATAATGAAAGAGAAAATTTACCTTTTAAGCATTGCTACTACTTAACATTTTAAAAGATTCCTTTTGTATGCAAAAGACAATGGGACAGTCTGATTTTCTATATACCATTTATAGAGGTTTAACTGTATATCATATAAAGCTTCCAGTTTCGTCCAAATCTACTGTTAAATTACCCATTTAATTATCCCAGTAGAAATCATTATACTTTTTATTATTAATTTTATTAACACTTTACTGGTAGGAGTCTGGGTATATTAAAATGTACTTCTCAGAGTTTTTATTATGACAAGTAAAGGGAACACTTCTTTATTATTTTACAGGGGGAGGAGTGTGTAATTACTAAGCCACTAACAATATACGTAAAAAATAAATGGCCATTAGGCTTATTTCAAAGCATAGTTTTCAAAGATTCCAACGGCAGCACCTTTATATATATATTTCCATTAAAATGAAGCTAATTCAGTTCTGTATTCCACCTATGATGAGACTATGCTGTGACAGCTCTTTCTTCTAATTTCTGTCAACAAGAGTAGTTACTAGAAGTTATGCATAAATGTACACAGTTAGGAAAAAAAGGGGGGAGAAGGGGAAATTTAATAATGATGCTCAAAACAAATGTTTTCAGAGTAACATGAGCATAGAATATTGTGTGTAAATGGAAATTTCAAAATGCTTGTATATCTTTCAGTTGGAATTTTAACCTTTATTATGTTTCATATATACTTTACTTTCTAATCATATAGCATTCTTAACTGTTCTCAATCAAATTAAATTCAGTTAATAAAGGATCACAGGTAAGATATTGATTGAAATTTTGGTACTTCAGTAAATTCTCAGTATATAATTCTCATTTTTCTATTCCCTTTCTACTATAATCCTATTGATTCTCCAACTAATTTCAAATCAAAATAAATACTTACTGAGGGCTTCCTCTGTGCATATATCTATACCAAGAGTAAATCAATTTGATTGCTTCTTAACCAAGAATTCCCAGTAGAATCCTGGGTATATAGAAGTTATATAAATATCAGATAAATATATAATAGCAGATGAAAGTGAAGGAGGAGAGTGAAACAGTTGGCTTCAAACTCAACATTCAAAACCTAAGATCATGGCATTCGGTTCCAACACTTCACGGCAAATAGATGGGGAAACAATGGAAACAGTGACAGACTTCATTTTCTTGGGCTCCCAAATCACTGCAGATGGTGATTGCAGCCATGAAATTAAAAGATACTTGCTCCTTAGAAGAAAAGCTATGACCAAGCTACATAGCATATTAAAGAGCAGACACATTACTTTGCCAACAAAGCTGTGTAGTCAAAGCTATGGTTTTTCCAGGAGTCATGTATGGATGTGAGAGTTGGACTGTGAAGAAGGCTGAGCGCCAAAGAATTGATGCTTTTGAACTGTGGGGTTGGAGAAGACTCCTGAGAGTCCCTTGGACTGCAAGGAGATCCAGTCAGTCCATCCGAAAAGAAATCAGTCCTGACTGTTCCTTGGAAGGACTGATGTTGAAGCTGAAGCTCTAACCTTCTGGCCACCGGATGCGAAGGCCTGACTCACTGGGAAAGACCCTGATGCTGGGAAAGAGGAGGCAGGAGGAGAAGGACGACAGGGGATGCGATGGCTGGATGGCAAGACTGACTCCATGGACATGAGTTTGAGCAAGCTTCTGGAGTTGGTGATGGACAGGGAGGCCTGGCATGCTGCAGTCCACGGGGTCTCAGAGTCAGACAGGACTGAGCGACTGAACTGAACTGATATAATATCAGATAAATACATATATATGCAATCATAGAAATTATAGAAATATCAGAGTTTGTTCAGTTTTACTCAGATAACTATGAAATGGGCCACAAATTAACTCTTTATTAATTTCTAGTTGTAAAAAATTCACCCCTACCCCCCACATATCCCTACTCAGCTCTTCCAAAGTAACTTTTCAATATCAAACTAAGGTCAACAAAAGAGTAATAATCAAAATGCTTTATGGTAATTTATATATAATCTACTAATATTTTGGCAGAACAGAGATTAACAAGGAATGTGAATTAGAGTATGATTCACTAAAGGACATAAACTTTAATCTCTATTTCCTTTTTCACACCCTGGTTTATTTAGTATTTATTTTATCTTTCCAAGGGACAGAGAAACAACTAGACTTCTCTGGTGATGCATCATTTAAAAAAATACAAAGAGACTAAAACCCAATTAAAATTACGATTTCTTACAGATGAAAAGAAAAACCCCCAAATCAAGCAGTTTACCTGAAGTAAAAATTTCTTTAGTTAGAAATAAAAGTATTTACATGGTTCTCCCATTAAAACATATCTACAGATATTATCTTCTCTGTGAAAATACTTCTGAGTGCACAAATCAAGCTAATATACTTGCTAAGAAAATGGATTTTCACTATTGCTAAAGCCTTGACATAGGCCAATTCAATCCTCCTTCCTTTTGTGTAATACAAAAGAATAGATCCTTAAGATAAAGGATATTATATAACCAATAGAAAACAAAATGAAAAATAAAAACACTAATAGAGATTTTTATGATAGAAAAGAAGGCCAAATTTCTTTTTCAAGAAATTTGACTTTTATGAAATTAAAATAAACATTTCGTAGCAGGCTTGGAGGAACGTTAACATCTCAGAATCACATCTTAAAGACAAAAGAGTTGGAATTTTGCTGTGTTAAAATGTTTATGGATGGGTCTAGTTTGACAATTTAGCCTGTCGGATGTGACTTTCACAGTCTGTTGGCAGTTTGTAGGCAAGCCATCACACCTGTGACGCTGTGGTTGATTAATGAGTCTTTCAGCTCATTGCTACCATCTGAAGGAGGGCTACGGCCTTTCTGAGCTTCACTGGTTTATTCACCTTAAACTGCAGTCCTGCTGAGCTATCTTCCATAGGAAAATCACACCTGGTTAAAGCTAATGAAAACTTCAATATGTCATTTTCTAGACAAGTCAAAAAGCATGTAAAACTAGACAAAAGATGTATTCAAGTAACATGAATGTAGTTTTGTCATAACCTGCCAATCCAAAAAGTCACATTAAAAAAGTTTTCCTATGACATATTTCAGGGTCGACTCGTAGAGTGGTAATTCTAAATTCTCTGTACTGTTAAGAGGGCTTCCAGCTCTTATGCTACACACTCTCCCTATCTTCATCAGAACTAGGAAGGTTCTAGTTCCCGACCACATAGCTGCTGCTAAGTCACTTCAGTCGCGTCCAACTCTGTGCGACCCCAGAGACGGCAGCCCACCAGGCTCCCTCGTCCCTGGGATTCTCCAGGCAAGAACACTGGGGTGGGTTGCCATTGCCTTCTCCAGACCAGATAGCTATGTGGCTTTAATTGTCTATAGACGATCAATCCCACCGGGAAATTTTTAGGCCTTATCTCGGGATTCTCACCTTCAGTTGTTCTTTGTGAAGTGTGTCTGATATTCCGTGACTTCTTCTCAAGTGCAAGGTAGCACTGCTACTGTTTTCCCAAAATGTTGCTCTGGAGATCGAAAGGGCTTTTAAAACAAAACCACATAATGCCCTCCTGACACTCATGAAGTGTGAACTAGAGGAGAGGCAGGTCTCCTGGGAAAACAATCTAGTATAAGACGAAACGGTGGGCAATTAAGGAAACATGGAAGACAAGAATCTTTTTCTCAGGGTTTCATTCTTTAGCTTCATTTTTGAATCACTGTGAATTTCCAAAACTTCAATAACATTGAAATAAATAACTAAAATGTATTTTTAAAGTAAATACTTATTACTCTTTAATCTAGATTTTGCAGTGGCATTCCCTTCCACAGTTTACATATTTTATGAAAGTTTAGTTTTAATTAAGTGACAGAAAGACTAAAAAAAAGTCTCAGTACTATCAATAAGTGGGCAGCTAAAAATCACAAGTTTCCATTCTGCCAGTCACCATTTTCTGATCTTTATATTTTTATCACAATTACTGCTACCTCTCCAACTGCTTATTTGATTCCTGTATTAAGAATTATGGAATAAGAGATATTTGGCAGTGTACTAATCTTGTAATGTGGTGATGTTTATTTTGGAAGGAATGTTTTTGGCTGATAAAAATATTGATCCCTTCAAGAACTTAACAATGTCAACAATGACTTTTAAGCACTCATGTAGTATTTGATTATTTCAACAAGTTTTCAAATGTTGTATTAATTGTTTCTATTTTGGGTGCAAAGTTAAATCACATGAAAAACTTTTTTAAAGTACCAATGAATGACTGTGCCTCATCTAAGAAATTCTTTAGTTTTTTTTTTTATACTCTTCCCAAGTAACTCTATTAATAACATGTGTCCATGATTAAGTATCACTGCATTGTATAATAATCCTCATGCTCATTTTGCTAATCTAAAATCATAAAAAAATTAATCCTACCAAGGAAAAGAGATTTCTCAAACTAAGCTGGAAAAAAAAGTCATCAGTCTTTAGTGTTCTTAGATCTATTATTTCAGTTTTTAAGAAAATATGCTGGACCATGAGACAGAAACCCTGGGCTTAAGTTGGTGTTCTGCCACCTACTAGTTCCATGTCTTCAATAAGGCCCTCAAGACAAAGTTAAGAGGTCTTCCATCTTTCAAAGCATGTTCTCAAATAATTTCCAAGGGTGCAGAGTGCTGTTCTTAAATATGAATCAGAGAATCATTTGATTGTATAAATAAAGTTCAGACTTAAGCCACAATGAACAAATATGCATTACAAAAGCCATCATGCTCCTCTCCTGTCTGTGGCAGACATTGCTAATTGATCTCAGCATTACAGAAAAAAGGGCTTCCCTGATGACTCAGATGGTAAAGTGTCTGCTTGCAATGCAAGAGACCCGGGTTTGATTCCTGGGTTGGGAAGATCCCTTGCAGAAGGCAATGGCACCCCTCTCCAGTACTCTTGCCTGAAAAATTCCATGGACAGAGGAAGGACCCTGGTAGTCTACAGTCCATGGGATTGCAAAGAGTCGGACACGACCAGGCGACTTCACTTTTACTTACAGAAAACAAAACAAAACACTCTCCTGGAGTTTTCACTCATAAAACTATATTCTATTTGGGAGTTAAGTACTTATGCATTGTTGAAGGAGTTCAGGACAGGCACCTCAAAGTATGCTGCTTTGGTGTATTGATTATTTTGAGCTGAAGATATCTGAAACACAGCCGGTACAGGGAGAGTTCTCTGAACTCTCCTATCTGTCTAAAGACAGATTCTCCGAAAGGAACTCAATTGCCATGAATCCCCTTCCTAGATGTATCATTAACCTGGGAAGACTGATTCTTCTCACAGGAGAAGAGATTAGAGGTCAACACCACACCCAAACTATCTGGGTTTGTCTGTTAATGTCACAAACTATCACATTGTTATTTAGTTGCTAAACTGTGTCCGTCCCTTTGCAATCCCAAGGACTGTGCAGCCGGCCAGGCTTCTCTGTCCATGGGTTTTCCCAGGCAAGAATACTGGAGTGGGTTGCCATTACTTCCTCCTGGGGATCTTCCCAACCCAGGGATGGAATTCACATCTCCTGTGTCTCCTGCACCGGCAGGTGGAATCTTTACCCCTAAGCCACCTGGGAAGCCACACAAACCATCACACTTCACCTCTTTTAAAAATTGGTTCTTCTTTCCTAAAAATCTTTTACTCTCCCATAAGTGGCCTACATTCCTTCTCCCCTTCATCTGTAAAGATGATATAAAAGTTCTCAAACCTCACCATTTTGGAGGGTATTCACTTTTTCTCCCTGGCAATACACCTGTGCAAGTAATATTAAAGACAAACAAATTTGTGAACCTTTTCCCCTATTAATCTGTCTTTCTCTATTTTATAGACCCAGCTATCAAACCTAGGAGAGCAGAGGGAAATTTTTCTGCATCTCCCTTGTTTTCTTTACAGAGATGATGTAAACAGAGTAGTCAGCAGAGGACCAAAAATGTCCAGAAAGTATAAATACTTGTTAGCACAATTCAGAAAAAGGATACCTGACTCACAATATGTGCTTTAGGGCTTAATGGCAGGCATAGCCCCATGGAGAGATGGTTCACTCCTACTCATCAAAAAAAATTTTTTTGTTATAACCTGGATTCTGATGTCAATTTACCTTGAGGGAGAGAAAGAATAGATCTGCTTCAAGTTGTATTTTTCACTGTAAATTGCTAAGACAGAGCTCTAGTTTTACACAAGTTTCTATGAGTTTTAAAAGACGCTTACTCCTTGGAAGAAAAGTTATGACCAACCTAGACAGTATATTAAAAAGCAGAGACATTACTTTGCCAACAAAGGTCCACCCAGTCAAGGCTATGGTCGTTCCAGTGGTCATGTATGGATGTGAGAGTTGGACTATAAAGAAAGCTGAGTGCTGAAGAATTGATGTTTTGAACTGTGATGTTGGAGAAGACTCTTGAGAGTCCCTTGGACTACAAGGAGATCCAACAAGTCTATCCTAAAAGAGACCAGTCCTGGGTGTTCACTGGAAGGACTGATGCTGAAGCTGAAACTCCAATACTTTGGCCACCTGATGCGAAGAGCTGACTCACTGAAAAGACTCTGGTACTGGGAAAGACTGAGGGGAGGAGGAGAAGGGGAAGACAGAGGATGAGATGGTTGGATGGCATCACCGACTCAATGGGCATGGGTTTGGGTAGACCCTGGGAGTTGGTGATGGACAGGGAGGCCTGGTGTGCTGCGGTTCATGGGGTCGCAAAGAGTCAGACCCGACTGAGCGACTGAACTGAACTAATGAGCCAGTATTTCTATGAAACCACGTTACCAGACTTTCAAAGCTGAAAACCAGATCATAGACTAGGATAGGAACACCTCTAAAATCATGTTGTGCCCAAGGGGTCAGCTGGTCCTCTAGTGTGGCATTCAGTGAGAAAAACATGAATATAGAGGAAATAAAATAGTTTCCAAACGAAGTATTTTCTTATATAAACTAAGAAAAAGGAAGCTTAAAAATATGCCAAAACCTTTCCATTTTTGCAGGCTTTTCCCCCTCATATTTATAAACAGTAACTTATAAAATGTTGCACTGATACAAGATGAGAGCCAGTGCTCTCTGAGGGCAGGACCCCCATATCATTCAGCCCTAGATGCCATCTCTCATGATAAATCCTTTACCCGAAGACAGACTAGTCACACCATCTGCTGCCTCCAGGGAGATACGTTGCACATTTCAAAGTATGGCAATATTCCACTATAGCATAATGAAGAAAATGAGAAACATATTAGCAACATTGAACACTTTGGGGAAATTTCATTTTCAAATTGTATGCTGTTTTGCCTTGAAAGAAGTAAAATTATTAAATAAAATGTGTGAGAGGAAGCAAATACTCCTCCTTGTAGCAAAATTACGAACGCTTTTACTTTGTGAAAAATAACAGTATTTCCAACAAATGCATTAAAGTAACACATTTAATCCACATTCTTGGAGTTGTTATGAACAAGCATCTATCACCGATATGCACGTCCTTTTGCTAAAATCAAATGTCAATCCTAAATTCCATCTTAGATTATTTGCTAAGTGAGAAAAAGTAAGCACTTAATTAGGAAACAATTCCACTTAGTTTCTTCCTCAGAAACTCCTTGGGGTCTAGAGATGTGGTCTGAGTCCATCTCGGATCAGCCAGTTCAGAGTAATAAACATGAACAAGTAGACCAAATCGCATCACAACCTCTCCCGGGCATTCCTACCACTATCAGGTAACTTTTACGGTTCAGAGAGAAACAAGTACCAAAGAAAACACTGTCCAGCTCTAGAACAAGCTGCAAGTACACTGAGAGATTAAGAGCAACACCAATCAGGGGCATCTCTCCTACCTGACCGAGGCCAGTGGTAAACTAGTGCATCTCGTCTGAAGAGTCACTCACCAAGAGTGCCCTCACCAAAGTACATCCCATCCAAGCCATATAGCTATCAGGCCAATAGAATTTTAGTGACATACTACAGGGCCATTTGATCTATCAATTACACTGGCCCCAGCAATTGCTTACACATGCCTGAAAACTTCAGGGTCAGATGAGACCAAGGATTAAAAAGAAAGAAAGAATCTGTAACTCCTTCCATATTCCCCAGTTATGGGCCAAAGTATGGGCTTCCCTGGCGGCTCGTTGGTAAAGAATCTGCTTGCCAGTTCAAGAGTCGCGGTTTTGATCCCTGGTAGAGAAGATCCCCTGGAGAAGGGAATGACTACCCACTCTAGTAATCTTGCCTGGAAAATCCCACAGAGGAGCCTGGCAGGCCCCAGTCTATGGGCTCGCAAAGAGTCTGACACGACTTAGCAAGTGAGCAGGTATATGTGGGCCAAAGTAGGACAGGTGCCCCCCTTCTCCCCAACCACCCCTCCCTGAATTCAGCCTCTGATTTTGTCCTGAGCAGTCTAACACTGATTTGCTGCGCTTATGTGTTACAAATGGAGGTGATTCAAAGGGGAAAATTCAGTGAAGAGACTGATTACTCTAGCCAAAATAAGCAGGATGACCACTGCTCCCCTTGGGTCCCTGGCTGACTCATGTTCAATCATCACCATGCAGCTCAAGTATCACCATATCCCGGGTGGATTTCCTGACGGCTTCTGCATTCAGTGGAGTGAGCGCTCCCTTCCCCTGACACCTTCCACTGCACTTGCGTGAACCTCTGTGGTACCCAAAGCCACTGATTCTTCAAGTCTGTCTGTCTCTACTAGATTCCGAGTTCCTTGACAACCAGGGCTGTGTCTGGCTTATTTCTTTATCGGCTGTGCCTAGTGACTATTTGATGGATGGATAAATGAACAAACAGGCACAGGTCCATCTATTTCCTCAAAGTCTTGCTGGACAGAATAATGAAATAGAAGCATTCTTATAATCAACACAGTGGTTTTTGTCGGTTATGCAATTCTTTACTTTCATCTGCTAGCAAGTATATTCTCTGTACAATAAAATAACAAGAGCCCAAACTGCCGTTTATACAAAGTTATCTATTTCCAGAGAGGCCTCACTCTTTAAGTCCTTTACAGGTCTGACTAGCTGAAATGGACAAGTGGATATTCATCACTAGCTCAGGCTGAGCCAGATGAACAAATTTGGCAAAGACATAATTCTGATGAAAAGAACTTTCTTGGCAAGTGAGACAGGCAAACAACAACAAGCCTTTAACCAGCTTACTGATTTCTTTACAAATCTGCTCAGCCCAGACCAATTCTTTTGTACCCTAGGACTTCGACTATTAATAGATTTTAATTCATTAACCTAGAATTGTCAATTATTTGACAATAAGAGATCCACTAGCTTCCAGGTTGGTTGTTAAATTCTACATATCTTTGTGACTTAGAAGGCTTTTTTTTTTTTTTTTTTCAGAAAACTGGAATATTTTAATCTATTATTTTTTCTAAATTGTAGCATTTAGACATCTTTTAAAATTCCTGGTAATTTTTTTTCTTTTAAAATTCTATTCAGAATGATGACTTAATGCTCAAAGAATATTTTAAGGTTTCAATGAGAATAAAAGAGGACAGATTTGTGAGTGGCACTATGCAAAATGAGGGTGAACAAGCAATGAGTTAACTTTTACTTTACACAACATTTGTATTGTGTGACTTCTAGTGAGCATATATTTAATTGAAAACGGTTTAGTAAAATATTCAATAAATGAGTTAACAAAGCCTCTTTTTCTTGGTGATCCTTTCCTTACCTCAGTAAGGTCTAAAAACAAAAGGAAAAACCATTCTGAAACAGTAAATTTAGACTGGAAGCCAGAAGGCATGACCTGCACAGTCCTACGCTTTCGTCCCGCGTGCTTTATTGGGCGTGTATCGAGTGGGAGCTCGAGATGCCTGCTGTCTGAGTGCTGACGAGAGTATCTGGGGAGACAGCTGACCGAAAACACTGGCAACCATCACACGCATCACATACTGAACATCAACAGGTTTAACCATTTGTAAATGCCGGAGGATTTCTGAGAACAACAGAACTGGAGAGGGCTTTGATGGCGGGCCTGAGCTGGCTTTCGAAGGGAAGACTTGGAGGATGACGGTCAAGGGAAGCAGAGGGGATAAGCCTGGGCAAAAGTGTAGCTGTCCTTAACATGAGATGTGCTTGGCTTCTGAACAGACATCCTTGTCCGCCAACCACATGGGCCGCCTTGCCTCCACTCCATCAGTGACTGGAGGTGAACCTTAGTCCTGGTCAGGAAGTGATGAGTCTCTGTCTCTGAGGGCAGATGTCATATCAGTTTCATCATGGATACTGATACTCTCGACACAGACCCCATGGCTAGATCCTGATTTCTGAGTAACTCAAAATCCACAGGATCTGGTGCCCAGCAGGTTGTTAATGTTCACTGAATTAATGTCAAATACTGGCCTTTTTGGGCCATGCCTTCCCTGCCTTTGGCCCATAAACAGTCAGACATCAACGTTCAGAGCTCATCCTTTGCCTTGAACCCAGACCATGTATCACACAGCCAGCAACTAATAAACAGTGCTCTGGACGGCTCTTATCACATCACGGCTTTTTGTCCTTGGCCCTCCCTTCCTCTACTTTGCAATTATCCTGATGCTTGTCTGGGCTATGTCTTACAGTTTTATCCTGGCACCTTACAGCCTACTCTCTCTGCCCAAAGAGGACCAAATAATAGCTAAAAACAAGAATAATTTATATTCACAGGACATTTCCTATGTTTCAGGCTTTGTACTAAATACTTGCTAGAGGTTAACCTTTCGGTCTGCCCACTCAGTAAGAAAAGTGCTGCTAAGATCTCACTTATACAAACAAGAAAAAGGAGGCTTAGATAAAGTGGCAGAGGAAGATTTTGAACAATGGGTTGTCATGCAATGATTAAAGGAACAGTGGGTTCTGCTGTAAAGGAGGCATTTGGTAAATGGGCGGACTAGACGATGGAATCCTTGACATCGGGGCTTAGAGGAGTTTCGGGCAACGTGAAGCCAATGTAAGTTTGAAGTAGACAAGCAGCAGAAAAAAAAAGATGTTGAAAAATGTTTGTATTTCACTCTACTTCTTATCGCTTTGAATATCTGGTAATTTGTAAAACAAGTTTGCCTGTATCTTTTTATTCTACCTTTCGTCTATGTGCGTTAGAAGTAATCTACACACTCATGACGATATAACATGGAAAAAGGAAACAAGCAAGGATCTGAAGCAACGGAGCAATGGCTAAACTGCTGCATTAATTTGATATAATGCTAGCAACCCTATGAATTGTAGCCCACCAGGCTCCTCTGTCCATGGAGGTCTCTGAGCAAGAATACTGGAGTGGGTAGCTATTCCTTTCTCCAGGGGATCTTCCCGATCCAGGTATTGAAACAAGATCTCCTACATTGCAGGCAGAATCTTTACTGTCTGAGCCACCAGGTAAGCCCCATTAAGAATAAAAATCGATGAATGACAAAAATAGTTTTGTGAAGAATTTAGAACCTACCTCTTTAGATGGATTCCTTCCTCGTGGTGGCTGGAAAAAAGGAAGTGTGTTGTGTACATAGAAAAAGGACTTGGAAAAATGAAGGACTGAATCTGGGTGGTGAACTTAGATTATAAATATACTATTTCTGTATTTTAAAATGTTAATGTTGTTTTCAATAACAAAGGAAAAGTTTAAGGAAAAAACATATTAATGCAGCAGACATAAATGGATAAGAAGTGAAGGCAGGACATCTAAGGATCAGGAGATGAGGGCACTGGATTTTGAGCAGAGGAGCATTAAGAGAAAAAAGCAGTGGCTCTAAGAAAAGTTCAGAGGGAAAACTCGGGGGCATGTGGTGTGTAACGGAATATAGATGAAAGGAGATGGAAATTTTGCAAAGTAATTCAAGGTTTCTAAGCTGAGGGCAGGAAAAAAAGTTAGCTCTATGAATAGAAATCACCCAACTCTAAAGAGGAATTTACCTGATGAAGATAATTACGATGTTAGGACTTCTTTATCATATGCGAGTTACTATATTAAAATATCCTTACAGTGAAAAAACCAAGTGTATGTGATCTGGAATCTTATTGAACAATTAGAACTGAAACTACAGACGAATTAGTGCCATAAATTCATATTGGTGGAGCTACTCCATTCTGATGACATGTCATTTAGCTAGTGAAAGTGAAAGTCACTCAGTTGTGTCCCTTTGCGATCCCTTGGACTATACAGTCTGTGGAATTCTCCAGGTCAGAATATTGGAGTGGGTAGCCTTTCCCTTCTCCAGGGGGATCTTCCCAACCCAGGAATCGAACCAAGGTCTCCCGCACTGCAGGTAGATTTTTTACCAACTGAGCTATCAGGGAAGCCCATTATTTAGCTAACACAACAACAACAATAAAAGAATTTGGATGTTTTTATCTAGGTATGCTCTCGTCTCCCTTTATTCTATTATACCTTGCCTTTACATTTGGGTATTATTTGTGCAGCCCCTGAAGGTATCTGATCTCGGGACCTATGATAATCCCTTAAAGTCACTGAACTGAATGATTTAGTTACCAAAAAAAAGAGGTGGGAAGGATACAGAGAGCTGGAGAATGAGGAGACAATGTCTAAGAAGCCTCTACTAGTATCTGAGGAAGAGTAAGTCAGAACACCTGTCTTTACAGGAATTCCAGAAAGGGATATAGATGTAACTGGGGATGGGAGCCAAGAGAATAATCAATAATAGGAAAAAAAAACTTTGAATCTAAGGAGATCACAATATTGAAGGTGCTATGAAAAACCAAAGATTCACACACTGACACAATCTCATTTCAGAATGACCAGGGGTAGCTGGTGAGGAGGAGTTCCTTAATAACAGAAAGAAAGCGTCGACACAACAGGGATATGAAAAGGAGAAGAACTGATCAGCCATCAGATTTCTTGTAGGCAGTATAAAATACAGAAGGATGTCATTTCTTTATAAAGTCAAACATAACTGTACCATACAACCCAGCACTCCCACGCTTAGGTATTGTCCAAGTGATATAAAAAAAAAACCTAGATTCATGCAAAACCTGTACATGAAAGGTTACAGAGGCTTTATTCACAATCACCAAATACTGGGAACAACCCAAAGGTCCTTTAACGGGTAAGCTGATCAACAGAGTGCAATCTTCAGACAACGGACTGCTATTCCAGAGGAAGAACAGCGAGCGCAAGAATCTCAAACGCATAATGCCGAGAAGCCAGACTGAAAAGGCGACACACTGTATAAATCTCTTACAGCGACAAGCTTGAAAGAAAAACAAACAAACAAAACTATAGAGACCAGAGCAGATCAGTGGTTACCAGGGACTGGGATTGGGGAGGAACTGAAATTGGAAGGGGTCAGCACAAGGAAATTTTTTGAGAAATGGGATTTTCTGTATTTTGATTGTGCCATTAAAGGACTTCATGCTTATTTGTCAAAACTCAGAATTGTACACCAAAAAGAGTGAACTTTATGTAAAATTTTTAAAATAAAAAAAAATACAAACTGATTTTAAAATACAGGCTCTGCTGCTGCTGCTGCTGCTAAGTCGCTTCAGTCGTGTCCGACTCTGTGTGACCCCATAGACGGCAGTCCACCAGGCTCCTCCGTCCCTGGGATTCTCCAGGCAAGAACACAGGAGTGGGTTGCCATTTCCTTCTCCAGTGCATGAAAGTGAAAAGTGGAAGTGAAGTCACTCAGTCGTGTCTGACTCTTAGCGACCCCATGGACTGCAGCCCACCAGGCTCCTCCATCCACAGGATTTTCCAGGCAAGAGTACTGGAGTGGGGTGCCATTGCCTTCTCCTAAAATACAGGCTCTATTATATCACATAAAGGTGAGCAGTAGAAGAACTAAAGAGAAAATTTTATTAGCAGAGCTTGAAGGGAAGGGGAAGAGGTAGTATAAGGTAAATCCTCTATTGCAAGGAGCCCATACATATTAATTTTAAGCTGATAGATTAAAAAAATTAGTGGTGTAACCTGTCACTTAGATTTATTAATCAAAAGAAATAAAACCAGAAATGGTTCAAATGGCTGCAAGTACAGTGGAACCTGTGTGACTGAGGAGCTGGGCAGAGGACCTTTCAAATTTTATGTCTTAAATTCCTGGGCCATTTGAAATCACATACGTGTATTGCTTATAGTTTATTACAAAATAAATTTCAAACATATTAATACAAATATTTTGGGTGCAAAAACATCTTGATTTAATTTTTTCACCAGATCTTGTACTATGGAAAAATAAAATTCAGAGTTACACCCCTAAGGTACTTAAAAGTGAGATTTTCATTTACAGTATAAGAAAGCACTATTGGTATCCTAACTAATTTTGCATACAACACATTGCAAACATATTATAATAATGTTAATATAGTGATATAAAATATTATATAAAGTGAACAATTTTATTAGCTGTTCATATTTGCTCTTACACTATTTAATTATGTTTAATAGAGATCTAAATTTCTCTCATAATTATGTCATAATAAACATATCTTCAAAGAGATAAGTTCCTCTATGTTGATATAGCAACAAAATAAACAGAGATATTCAGCGCTAACCAATAAGCCCAAAAGCAGTCAATGTTCTTTTCATCTATAGCCAAACTGAATCAATGGGACTATGACAGCTACTCCTGGTAGAAACTATGCTGAAACTTTTTTTGCAGGAAAACATCACAGAGGCTTTGGGGTCTGAACAGAATTTGACAGGGGAGAGATTTAAAGAATAGTTATTGAAAAAAGAATTTACTCCATTCAGGCAAGTTTTTAATAGCTTTTGATCTGTTGCAAGAACCCCAAAGTGCCAGTATGTGAATGCATAATTAGGTAGGAGAAAATTCATTACAAAGTGAATTTTGGTTCAACTTGACAAGCAAAAAATTCTCCCATGGCTGCTTTTGAGAAAATTATTATACCTTCCTTTCATCAAAATGTTGCCAATTCTGCATTTCTGTCAATAGCATTTAACGTATTTATTTAGGTTGTCTGTTTCCTACCTCGTTGAAGTAACATAGAGAGCTTTATTTAAATCTCATCCTTGTTAACTTACATAATACACACACACACACACACATCTCTCCCCATGTAACAGAATCACTCTTGGCATCCCCACTGTGGAAGCCATGAAACGCACCACTCTCGCCGCCTGCTGCAGTCAGCATGGGAAGTGAGGGCCCTCGCGGTCACTTCTCCGCATCTACCGTGGCATTTGTGCTCAGGCCGTGCTTCTTCCGAGTGGGTCTCAGTCCGTGTCTGAGCACAGCGGATTTATACTACCAGCCCATTCTTGCAGGACATGGGGCTCTTCCACTGTGTGACTTAAGCTCAAGGAGTCCTCCTTGGCCTTGTCAACACTTTCCGAGAACCACTCTGTTATCTGAGGCTCTCCCCACCTAATCCTCCCCCCTGCCCTCCCTCCTTTCACAGGTATCAGATCAGCAACTGGGTTTTCTCCTCTTTATCCTCCATGTGCATTTTTTCTGTTAAACCTCATGGACCTCTAACCCCTGCTTGGAGGATTTGAGCTGACACACTCAGTTTGAAGAAATGATAAGCATGGCACCTTTCTATAAATACCTAGGCCCACTGTCCTCAAAGAGAAAGTATCAGAGCTATTTTTATGAATATTAGGAATAGATTTAGCTGGGCCCCCAAGCTTCCTTGGGAATGTCTTTTATATCAGTGGTGTATAATCTCCTCAGTCTCTAGCAGTAGTCTCTAATCTGATCTTCCTTCTTTTAAATTATCCTACCCCTCCACCACATTTATTATTAATGTCCTAAAGTAGCTTTATGTTTCCTATCACTCCTTTACTTACGGGCTTTGATGATTCCTTCAAGTCCAGTGGTTCAAGTCCAAATTTCTCAGACCTCAGACCCTCTACAACCTAAATGCAGCCAACTTACTTCTCAAGTTTTAATGAGAAGAGGGCTTTCTTCCTCCAAGGCAAAGGATTGGAGATAACATAAACAAAACCGAAGTTTAGGAAGAAAAGCTGGGAGGTTCATTTCAGGTTATTTTATTTTTCTTGGTAAATAGGTGATGGCAGGGCAGTTGCTGAGAGGGATATAAGAGTTGAAGAGGGGAGATAAGTATTGTGATAACCAAAGTGGAAATTCCCAATGAACTAAAAATATGGTGGACTGGCACTCAAGGACACCCTTCAACATTTGAAGGAGTAACGTAAGCAAGGGCTTCCCTGAAGCTCAGCTGGTAAAGGATCTGCCTGCAATGCAGGAGACCCAGCTTTGATTCCTGGCTCAGGAAGATCCGCTGGAGAAGGGATAGGCTACCCACTCCAGTATTCTTGCGCTTCCCTTGTGGCTCAGCTAGTAAGGAATCCACCTGCAGTGTGGGAGACCTGGGTTCAATCCCTGGGTAAGGAAGATCCCCTGGAGAAGGGAAAGACTACCCACTTTCATTCTGGCCTGGAGAATTCCATGGACATAAGCAAAACTCTAGAAAATTAATAGAAGTGGTTAAGAATGTGGAGCGTGAGACAGAATCTAAACACCATCGCCTAGAGCTCATAGCTGTGTGCCTTAGATTCCTTATCAGGATAATAAGGGTAACACAGTATGTCCTTTATAAGGCTATAATTAAATGTCTATGTAATTGGCAAGTGTCTTCTGTTTGTCACCAGTACTTATATAGTGCATATAGGAGTAATTAAAAAAAAAACACATTTTAACCTACAGGTACAAATCTACAGTTATGAGACTAGTATACCTCATGGTGATTACAGTTAATACTACTCTATCACATCCTTGAAAGTTGCTGAGTAAATCTGACATGTTCTCACCATAAAAAAGAAATAGTAATTATGTGAGGTGACAGAGTTGTTAGTTAGCACTGTAACCATTCTGCAGTATATAAGTGTACCAAATCAACACCCTGTACACCTTATTAAACTTATACAGCGCTACATGTCAACAACATCTCAATGAAGCTAGAAGAAACTGACCAGGAATAAGGTGCAGTATTGTAGATAAAGTACCAGGTACAGAATCAGAAGCCTTCATTTTGCCTTCCAGATGCTAGTTAATGTCTGTGATCTTGGGCACATCATTTTGGACCCTCACAAGTACCTGTCTCTCATTACCTAGTTGTAATGAGGATCATAGGGGAAGATGTCTGTGAAAGTACTACATACATATACAAGGTATCATTCAGGAAACAACGCACATTGATGGGTTTGTTTGATTCATGTACCAAAGCCCTAAGCCCTGAAAATGCCGAGGATCATAACGTTAAATTTCGGTATTGCAAAGACATTGTAGACAATCTCTGTCCAAAAAACATGCTGCTTCGGGAATTAAAAATGGAAGGGAAGCCTGCTCCTGTTAGAGAAGATGGTGATGGTAGGTAGAGTCAGAGTTTAGGGTATTTGAGTGGAGGTGGGAAAGAAAGGGTTTTCCAGGGAATGAGAGCTTGGGGAAAAAAAAAGACCACATAGGAATGCCATGGCATATGCGATTGATGTAATGGCTCAGAGATGTATATTTGTAAAATCAGCTTCCTCTTTCCCTTAAACCCACCTCTCCATAACTGGGCAGCCGGCTGCTGCATCAGGAATTTACTGCTGTGAGCAGCCGTAAACACTGTGCTCACGGCGGCTCCGCCTGAGAACAGTCATTGGAGAGTGCCGTGTGTGCTGTTCAAGGCCAGAGACAGTATTTCCTGCCCTCTACACATCACAGGGCACATACAGGACAATCCAACACAGCTGAGAAGCGCTTCGACAATTATTATTATTAAAAGCAAGCAATCAACTCCACAGATCCGTGGCTCTTTTAAAACGTGTCTTCTCCTCTCTCTTTCCTCTCAGATGTATGGCTATTGTCCACCTGGAAAGGCCTCCCGGTGATAGCCGGAAATCTGCCACCACCACCCCTTCTGCTGTTTCTGCCATCACGTTTAATTGTGTTTGCTCAACTCGAAGCCAAACTCATATGCAGTATATTTAGATGGTTAAAATAGCAGAGCGTTCCACTGTCTTCACGGGTTATTTTCGACACCACAATTCTTGCGAATTAGTTTGGAATAAATAAGGTAAAGAGAAAAGAAGCAACATAAATTTGTTCCAGTGGCAAAGAAAACAATATCAAAATGGCAATCTGGAGATTCGCCACGAAGGAAGGAATATAGAGTGTTCCTTTTGGTGAGCTCTCCTGCAAATGCAATCACCATCTCATTCGACAGTCTGGATTTATTTTTAAGTGGGTGAGAAAGAAAGCAGGAAAGTAATAGTAAGAAACTGTGAAAAGCACCTTTATTATTTCAAAAGATCAATGTACAATCACTGTACTTAGTCTTACAGGGCATTAAAGGTAAAGGTGTAGAACTGATATATATGTTGATTTTCTTAACCTCTAAGGACTCTTTATTTTCCACAATGGCAAACCTTCTAAGGTGAAAAACATATATCATCATACATATTCAGGATCTCTTTTCTGAGGTCTCAGCTACTACCTATTTCTTTAAATGCCTTGAAAAGCACAAATTTACAAAGGCTTGGTTGGATATTTTTGTCAGTTAACCCCACCTTACCTTTTTCAACATGACTATCATTGAACAGATACAGACCCTATGACCTCAAAATTAAAAGACTTCTGAATCTGAATCGTGGAGTAAAGAACAGACTTTGTTGCTAAAGAGGTTATGGCTTGAATTGGATCAATTAATTAAAGACTAGTGTTCTGTGCTTTTAATCTGAGCTGAACTTCACATAAAAAAACCAGGCATTTTAAACATACAAAGCTTAATTAACCTGCTTTTCATCCAAATGAATGAATATGCACATAGATAACTTTTTACTTGAGATTTTGCAGGACACACTTCGTATTCCAACATGCCTATTGATCAAACACCACCTTTAGAGAATACCTACTCTGTATTCATCTGTCAAGGGCTGACTTTTTCTCTGCATTCTTATTCCTCATTTGCTCGTTAATTAATTCAACAGATATTATTCAGAGCCTGCTATGTGCCCAAGGGCTGTTCTAGGCCCTGAAGACACAGCTGGAGTTCAGACAGACAAGGCCCTATTCTCATGGGTTTTCCTTCCCACTGCAGAGGCAGGGCTAGGGGGATGTGGGGGTGAGCAGGAGTTAAGCGACAATAAACAGAAACTATGATTTCAGATGGTGATAACTCAACTGAGAAACCACAGTAACACAGACTTGGAGGATCACTTTAGACAGATGATAAGCCAAGACCTCTCTGAGGAGGTAACACGTGCCCAGATAGACAAGATGGCACCAGCCATGGAAGTTGCTGAGAGAATAAGTACCAAGACTCTAAAACAGGGAAGAGCTTGGAGAATCCAAAGGGCAGGAAAGGCAATGAACTTCGAACATCAGAAATTGGAGGGACTTGTTTTGAGATGAGGGCTGAGAGTGAGCAGAAGGCCATTCCTGGACAAGGACTCAAGCAGCCAGCCATTGCAGGGTTCTTTCTGATGCTGGAGTCAGCACACAGTCCGCTTGTGGGACACAGGTCAGTGTTGTCTCGGATACATATATTATCGGCACCACCGTATCTCCTCTTTCATGTACCTGAACCATCCCTCTGGGGCTCATCCCTTGATCTTTGCCCACTATGAGCCTCACCTGGTCCTAGACCCTCCTCCTTGCTCGCGTTTTCACTGTGTGTCTTAAAGACCCGTGAGCATGCTGCCTGCCCTCTGACCTAACACTTGTTCTGACCCTCATGATTGGTCTAGGCCTGGAGTTTACATAACCTCCATGGACATAACTTCAGGTATAACCTGTCTGGACCACCTCCCACCTCCAACTCCCTACTAATCCCAAATGACCTTCACTGGCGCCTGGCCAGACACTAACACCGCTTTGTGCCAATGCTACCACTTCTCTAAGTATGTATTGTCTTTCCAACTTTCAAAACCAATGCACATCTTCCTTTAACATTCTCTTGACTGTGGAGACAGTGGCTGACTTTATTTTTTTGGGGCTCCAAAATCATTGCAGATGGTGACTGCAACCATGAAATTAAAAGACGCTGACTCCTTGGAAGGAAAGTTATGACCAAACTAGACAGTATATTAAAAAGAAGAGACAATACTTTTCCAACAAAGGTCTGTCTAGTCAAGGCTATGGTTTTTCCAGTGGTCATGTATGGATGCGAGAGTTGGACTATGAAGAAAGCTGAGTGCCAAAGAATTGATGCATTTGAACTGTGGTGTTGGAGAAGACTCTTGAGAGTCCCTTGGACTGCAAGGAAATCCAATCAGTCCATCCTAAAGGAGATCAGTCCTGAGTGTTCATTGGAAGGACTGATGTTGAAGCTGAAACTCTTTGGCCACCTGATGCAAAGAGCTGACTCATTTGAAAAGACCCTGATGCTGGGAGGGATTAGGGGCAGGAGGAGAAGGGGAAGACAGAGGATGAGATGGCTGGATGGCATCACCGACTCGATGCACATGTGTGTGAGTGAACTCTTGGAGCTGGTGATGGACAGGGAGGCCTGGCGTGCTGCGGTCCATGGGGTCGCAGAGTTGGACACGACTGAGCAACTGAGCTGAACTGAAAGATGAGAAAATCCACAGCCGAATAGTTGAGATCACTTTCCTGAGGTCAGCTCACAACAGCTCTGGCCCGAGAAGCCAGGAATCCTGTTTTCCCACCTCCATCCTGCTCTGGAGATGAGGGAGGTCCTGTCTACTCGGGGTAATCAAATCTTGAGAGAATAAGTCCACAGACGGTCTGCTTATCATGTTGAATTTGAAGGCCAGGCACAAAGGAATTTAGGAGGTAAATAGAAAGGATTCCCTCCTCAACTTTTTTCAAGCTTGTGGATTTCAGTTGCATTTCTTTGTAAGATTATGTCCCCAGATAACATTTGCAGCACCATGTATGAACTCAACCATAGTGTAGAGATGGGTTAGTATAAATTTATTACCAATTAAAGAGAGAAAAAGAAGAAGAAGTAACTGACTGTTTATATTCAGCTACGTTGCTCTAGGTTTTTGTCTTTGGCTCTGCCTACCAGCAAAGATCATAGGTGTAAGTACAAAGTATCACTTTTTGGATATAGGATAGTATCTATAATCCTCATTTTTGAAGTTCAATACTCTGTGATCTCATTCTCAAATATGTAATTTCAAATAACAGCACTGTAAAAAATTCAATGTGCTATTTGTTTTTTAAATTGGCATTTCAGATAAATCTAAACGAGAGTCTCTCAGAGAAAATAATGAGAAAAAAATCTTCCTTACCAATTCATTATTAATCAGGTCTCATAAATAACATTCTTAAAATAAATGGGAAAGTGCTAAAAGAGATTAAAAACTCTCAGATGTCTTTCATTCTTCTAAGGCAGCTCAGTTATATTCATTGTATTCATTGTAGCTTGTGGTATGTGGTACCTTAAAATAGAATGCCTTTCATGCCATTTTTATAAGAATCTAAGAAACAGAATCTAGCTGTTCCTGTTCAAAATTCATGACCCTTTTCCAAGAGAACTGTTTTGACCTGTGACTACTTCTGGCTAAATTTGTGAGGTTTCTTTTTCTCCACTCATTCCTGTACATAATATCTCAGGGAAATAGAGTTTAATAGCTATCAGCCTAATTGAGGTATACCTAAATTTGTTAAACAAAAATAATATGCAATGTGGGGTAAACACCAATTCACTGAAAAGTGAATATTATATAGAGCAAATATAGTAAGTTTTGAAGGATGTGTTGCCCTTACAGTATCATTTGGTGGATTGGCAGCAGGCAATTCACAACTGCAAAACAGTAAAATACAATACGGCTTAATCTACATAAACTCAAAACTTCCCAAGTATCAGGGGGAAAATGATTTATCTTTCCTAGTTTGTTTCTAGATAGCCAGTTAATACTGTGGGGCTTCCCTGGTGGCTCAGTGGTAAAGAATCTACCTGCCAACGCAGGAGATGTGGATTTGATCCCTGGGTCAGGAAGATCTCCTGGAGAAGGAAATGGCAACCCACTCCAGTATTCTTGCCTGGAAAATCCCATGGACAGAGGAGCCTGGTGGGCCACGGTCCATAGGGCTCCAAAAGAGTCAGGCATGACTTAGCAAACAAATAACAACAAACATTATGTAGCCATGGATTCAACAGAAGACCTGGTCTCTCCTCCCACCTCTCCAAGCAACTCTGAGACAAGATAGGAGCACCCGTGAGGACGAGTGCGTTAATAGGGTACACTCTGAACTACACCCTAGCCCTTACCACCTTGCCTGCCAGGTGGAAAGCCTGCTGAGAGAAAACTCTGTTCTCGATGGGGAAGTTTCTGGATTGCTCAACTTTGTCCATGATTGGTGGGTGAGCTTCACTCAGGGGTGAAATATTAGGAATACCACAGTGACCGCACACTTTAAAACTACAGTGTTTTTTTTTTTTGGCAACAAAGCTACCTTTAAAAAAAAAAAAAAGAAACCTCCATCTGGGAAATACCAGAATCTCTCTCTCAAGATATTTTCTTATATGCACCCAGATTTCTCAAGGATGAATTGACAATTCTACTATGTCACTGTCTCTATTGTCTTTTATGAAAAATGATGCTTTTTATTATTTCAAAATGATAAAATATATTATACATCATGAAGACATATAGAAGTAAGTATAAATAAACATAATACCTGAAGAATAAAAGCAACCACACATATATATATTATGTAAAGATGTGATAGTTGATAGGAAAAACAAGCTTAAAACTTACACTACTGTTCTCAATGAAAGCTTGAAGGTATGGGGTAAAACATATTTATCTAAAACATAAAGAAAACATGTATACCTTTGTGCAAAATAAATTACATGTATAGACTCCTCAGCTGAACTAGCATTATCATTTTATTGCGTTGTCCTGGGGTGCCTGTGTATGTGTGTGTGCGTGTCTGTGTGTAAAGTAATATGCAACAGAGACTATAGCAAGACAGTGCCAAAATGACTGGCTGCAAAGCAAAAAATTCAGTCTTGACAGTTTTACTTTGATGTTTCCTCTGATTAGACCAGCTGATTTGGCTTGGCATTTTGTATGCATTCATTAAATGGTTGTAAACAAAGGCATAGTATTATAATGAATTATAATGACATTCAAGTCAATAACTTTGGGTGTTTACAATACTGAACTATTACATACACAACATCAGAAATATTTAAAGTTCAGACTAAAATCAACCAATTTCATCTCAGAAAAAGATGTTTCTGACTTTTGCAAATGCTTACTCTAGAAAAACAGCATTCGGAAACTACACTTCAGATAAGTTCAAATTTGTGTGTTATCTACACATACTCACATGCACCCTGTATATAAAAGACATATATCCTCTTCCCCCAGACACATCCCCCAAGTCCCCAGCCCTATTACCTGTTTTTGAGCAGTACACTGAAGGTCATCTTATCTAGTCCCAGATAATTTGGCAGCAAGTTTGACCAATTCCAGTTCCATTTTGTGATGGCTGACTGTTGATAAATGAGAAGACGCTATTGTTAGTTATTAATCAGAGTTAATATGATCAGTAAATTAGAGCTCCAGCTGTGATAGACTAACTAAGAAGGAGGGGGTACAGAACAAGGACTTAGACAGATAACATCAATCATGTCCACAGAAGAAGGTTTTTATTCCAATAAGACAGCAATTAATTTATAAATCCAGTTGGGGATGCAGTCATTATTTATAAAAATATAAATCAATTTCTTCAGTCATTATATTCTTCCAACTGCTAATGGAATTTGCCCAACAAGTTTCTCTGAAAGAGTGACTCTTTGTATAGTAAAGCAAAATAACTGGCAACTTTTCCATGTATCAATTTATAGGTTTCTTTTAGCTCCCAGAAGTTGGATTTAAAAAAAAAAAAAAGATGGAAGTATTGATACTCTGGCTCAAATTCTAAGATACAGCTTAATTAGAGAGTGATATTAATGGTTTTGGTTAAGAAAATGCTTTAAAGGGGAAATTATAAGGACTTGTAAGTGTAAATATCATAATTTTTTTTTCTCATCTAATAGATAATTTCACAATAGAGAAAGGNTATCATAATTTTTTTTCTCATCTAATAGATAATTTCACAATAGAGAAAGGAGAAAAATTACTGTGAAAGATAATCTCATAATTCAGAGCTGAATACAACATGCCATTTATTTAAATGAAGTGAGGATAATTTAACAGCTACAATGATTATTTACGGTTGGAGGAATCTAATGTACAACACAGGAAGGCAGCTAATAAACTCAAACTTATGCAATATATTTGGTTTTTAAGTATTATGGATGCTGATTCCTCTTAAAACTAAATAGTTTTGATAATATGAGTCCAGGCTAGTGTTTAAAATCCAGCAAGAACTACGCCCTGTCTCCTGCTGATTAATGGGGCACTACAGTCCTGTCATAGCGCAGGAGAGCTCTGCCCCGGGTTGTCAGCATTTGAAGGTCTTATTCTACTACAGTATTGATGAATGTAGACGAGGGCTGTAACAGGCATGGTAAAAATATTATCTGCATCCCGAATTAGGCCATTGTTTTAATTCTTATTTTCGTCAGAGCTCTAGGTCAAGCAATCCTTCTCTCCCACCCTGTTAGTTCCAATAGTCTGTCAGGAGGTTACTGGGAAGAAGATACCAGGAGAATGAACAAAGCAAAAACAACTTTAGGTTTCAAGTACTTTGGCATGAAGATGATCTTTTGAATGTTACTATGAAATATGCAGCTTAAATGAAAGCATACTCTGACATTAAAAAATATGTGGTGTTTATAACACATATACTGACCTTAAGATCATTAACAAATTCATTTTTAATTCAGGAACGTGTTTAGGGTTATAAAACAGCTAACTGACCTCATGCCATTTAAAATAGGAGCTCAGTGCTCTATTTACGATCACTTTTAAGGTATCTTTTAATTTACCTGATAAACGAGATAAATTTAAAAAGATAGCAAGGTATTTTGTGAGTTGTGTATATGGAGGGAGAGTGGAAGTGGCCATGGNTATGCAGCTTAAATGACAGCATACTCTGACATTAAAAAATATGTGGCGTTTATAACACATATACTGACCTTAAGATCATTAACAAATTCATTTTTAATTCAGGAACGTGTTTAGGGTTATAAAACAGCTAACTGACCTCATGCCATTTAAAATAGGAGCTCAGTGCTCTATTTACGATCACTTTTAAGGTATCTTTTAATTTACCTGATAAACGAGATAAATTTAAAAAGATAGCAAGGTATTTTGTGAGTTGTGTATATGGAGGGAGAGTGGAAGTGGCCATGGAGAGGAAGATTTTAAGGAAAGCTGGATTTCTCAAGCCTCTCGTAGACATAGTTGAACAGATGTTCCCTCCTCTCCTACAGTGAACTGACCGGGTCAAAAGTCAAATTTTACAGACCAAACAGATGAATCAGTTTGACAAATAGAAAAGAAGGTAAAATAACTTTTCCAAAGCCAATTTGCACAGACCATGCAGACAAGAACAAGGCCTTTTGCGTGCTAATCAAAAAAGATTTTGAGTAAATATTCAAACATGAAGCACTTTTTTTTTCTTGTGTAAAACAAAAAAAGGCACACAGTTTTAATGAAATTTACTATTTAATTTCCACATACCTGATCAAGCATGCTTTTACTGAACACTTTGTACACATGGAAAGGGTTAAAAGCAGAGGGTTGATCTTCCACACTCCTCAAGGTCGTCTTTAAAGGTTGGATGGGTAATGGCTTTTCCTCTGAACCATTCATAGAAAACAGCTGTTCTTTTAAATATCCCTTCAAGGGGAAAAAAAAAAAATTACAAGTTGCGATGGTAGGAAGCACATATTCTCTTTAAAAATAAACTGGTCAATATCCAAATCTCTGCTTGCAGCACATTTGCTAGATTAGAGTATTACTTGCCTCAAGACAGATTACATTTTCGGAAGAAACAGCAGAGTACATACCAATCAGGAGTGCAACAAACCCATCAAAAACAGGTTCACTTAACACGTAGGAAAGATCAGAAAACTGTTTAACAAATTCTCACATAATGAATGTATGCTTGATTGTACCAGAATTGTTTTAATCGACATTGTCTTGTCATTACTTCACATGTTAACATGTCTGGGTTACCAAAACTTAACTCAGGAGCTTGACTGTTCACAGTACAAGATTGCTCATCCATTCATCAAGCATAGTTGCTACCTACTCCATGCTCAGCAGAGTGCTAAGTACTCTGATAGTTCACTGCAAGCAGTCTCCCTCTGTGTAGAATGAATTATAATGTAAGCTCCTCGACTCTGGTTTCATGCTGTGGACTGAAAATTATCAAGGTTCAATAGAAGCTCCAAATATGTAATTTTAACTTTATCCTCCAGCGACAGCTTGGGCCAAAAAAAAAAAAAAAGTCAATCTATTGTATTATACTGTATTTTCCATCCACAAATAAAAAGGTGAATAACCCTAATCTGTATTATAAGACTCCTCCTGGAAAATGATAAATTTAAAGGACTAAAAGTTTCCCATAAAATACCAAATACTTACTGTTGTTAATAAGTCATTTAATAAATAATATAACAGAAATGTCCTTGTGATTTTTAGTGTGTCACAATATAAAGTTTTCTTCAAGCTTAGGGTTAGGACTTAGGTTCAGAGAGTCAGATGTGAAAACAACTTCAGAGGTCCTCTTGATAACCGTTGCTACTCAAAGTCCTATGTGTGGATCAGTCAAATAAACCCTACCTAGGAGCCTGTTAGAAAAGCAGAATCTCAGGCCCCACCACGTCAGAATCAGCCTGTTCACAAGCCTCCCTCATCTGTGCTCGTGACAAGCATCTTCAATTACCATTTGGACTTTTATGCTCCGAGATCTTTGAAGTGAAGTGAAGTTGCTCAGTCGTGTCCGACTCTCAGCGACCCCATGGACTGTAGCCCACCAGGCTCCTCCATCCATGGGATTTTCCAGGCAAGAGTACTGGAGTGGGCTGCCATTTCCTTCTCCAGAGGATCTTCCCAACCCAGGGATCAAACCTGAGTCTCCCGCATTGTAGGTAGACACTTTACTGTTGAGCCACCAGGGGAACAGAAACTTGTTCTAGAATAGAAACCTTATCTTTACCTAAAAGATAAACGCTTAAAAACTCACCTCCTCTCAAAACTTCCCTGTCTCTCAATGGCACCTCTCTGCTGGGTTAAGCCTCTGACCTTGCCTGCTTCTGGTTGCTTTTAGCAAAAATGTGAAGAGTTGGTGTCTTATTTACTTGAAACAAGTGTGTTAACTTAGGTTTTTAATTTGATCATACAGAATTTGGATTCAGGGGCTTCCCTGATAGCTCAGCTTCCAGTCACCCAGGCCTGTACCTGACTGCTTTCGAATACTATTTAGTAGCACCCCCGAAAGTGCTAAAGACATGATGCCACTCATCAAATGCACAAACCTCACGGTGTAGTAACAATCCTTCACAGAAAAGCAGCCCTAAGTGTTACGTTAGTCACTCAGTCCCCTTGTGTTGTTCGCGTTTCCTGCCTGCACTGTTTAAGCAGTCAAGGCTGAAGCCTCCCTACTTTGATTCTGTCTTCAATTCACATTATGCCTCTTACCTCTCAGCCCTGCATTTCACTCAGCAAAATAAACCATCAAATACTGAGCCTGCTTTCCCAGCTGATAGACCTTGCCCTAACGCTTCAGTCGTGTCCAACTCTGTGCAGCCCCTTTGAACTGCAGCCCGCCAGGCTGCTCTGTCCATGAGATTCTCCAGGCAAGAGTATTAGAATGGGTTGTCACGCCCTCCTCTAAGGGATCTTCCCGCCCCAGGGATCGAACCCTGGTCTTCTGCATTGCAGGCAGATTCTTTACCACTGAGCCACTAGGGAAGCCCCAACAGTAAGTATATTCAGTTGGAAAAACCTTAACTTGGAATTTAACTGATTAAGATGTGGCGATGCCCCGCAGAGAGTCTTAGGTACGTCAGATCTCATAGCGTAACTGCTCAGAAGCACTTCCTCAGACTTCCACGAGGAGAAAACGGCCTTTCAATTTCCTGAATACAACAGGTGGCTGACAGCCAATGAATACCCAACTCAATTTTTGTTGATTTTGCTTACGGGTGATTTCCTCATCTTTTCTGTCTTCTTGGAACTTTGAAAAACAGAACTATCCTATCAGGGTGGCTATTTAAACCTGCCATCGCGGTGTTCAAAACTATCGTAACTCAACCTTACTAAGGCTCTGAGGGTACTCTGACTAAAACGTCTGTTCCTCTGTAACCACCACAGTTATTTTGGCCAAACTAGGTGACCAGTGAAGACCATGACGTCATGCCCACGAAGACCATGACGTCACGCCCAGAAAGACCATGACTTCGCAATGGAGGTCTTTCAGTTCGCCAGCCTTCCTGCTCTCCCCAAACGGAACCCTCAGACAAGCTGTGAGAGCTCCTCAGCACGAGTGAACAGGTGGAGTTCCTGTGTTACCAATCCTTCCTTAGCTCCAGTTCCTCCAGAAGCGGGACCCTTTCTCACAGCTACAAAGGCCTCTTGCTCAGGTGATCATTAATACCTTGTTACGTCACCTGTTTTAGGTTGATTACCTCTCTGAAGGCCAGAAAACAAGATTTACTTGAAGTAGCTTTCAAATAGATCATAGTAAGGAGAACATTTATGTAGCTGAGTCATGAAATGCTGTGGTACAGTTTAATTCACTCCTTGGAAATGTATGTTTTTTTAAGGCCTACCTCAGTGAGATAAAATGCTATATCTTAACATTATTCATATTACACAATTTTTATTATGCCAAAAATGCATTCAGTGTTTGCAGAAATAAACATAATTCTACTTCACATTGGATGTCACATGTGAATCCAGATTGAGCTTGTGCTTAGTTGCTCAGTCGTGTCCGACTTTTTGTGACCCCATGGACTGTAGCCCGCCAAGCTCCCCTGTCCATGGGGATTCTCCAGGCCAGAATACTGGAGTGGTTCGCCAAACCCGCCTCCAGGGGATCTTCCCAACCCAGGGATCAAACCTAGGTCTCCTGCATTGCAAGGCGGATTCTTTACCATCTGAGCCACCAGGGAAGCCCATGAATACTAGAGTGGGTAGCCTATCCCTTCTCCAGGGATCTTCCCTACCCAGGAATAGAACTGGGGTCTCCTGCATTGCAGGTGGATTCTTTACCAGCTGAGCTCTCAGGGAAGCCCCTGAACCCAGATTATGCATGGTCAAATTAAAACCCTAAATTAGCAGACTTGTTTCAAGTAAATAACAAGAGACCAACTCTTCACATTTTTGCTAAAAACAACCAAAAGCAGGCAAGGTCAGAGGCTTAACCCAGCAGAGAGGTGAATAAGCATGACATTGGTTCTAATCAGCTTCCCTGCATTAAGACATTTGCTGGGTTAATCTTGTTGCTCCTGAATACTGTTTGATATTTTTCCGAAGTTTCTCATTACGTCTAAGAAATCTTCAGCTTCACCAACACAAACATGACGTCTGCAGGAGAAGAGCTAAAAATCTCTCTTCAGAAAATTCTTCATT
Source organism: Redunca redunca (assembly GCA_006410935.1). Taxonomy (NCBI): domain Eukaryota; kingdom Metazoa; phylum Chordata; class Mammalia; order Artiodactyla; family Bovidae; genus Redunca; species Redunca redunca. Next base: position 190,576 of record SJYQ01000566.1, read on the forward strand.
TCACAAATACCAGATTTTAACATCAACTTGATGGTCACAAATACACAATTCCCAAACTACACCTTTCATCTCTACCATTTCGAACTGAGTTGAGTTTATGAGCCATGTTATTGTTTAAACCATAGAAATAAAACCTACAATGTTTCGGTGAAGCCTCTGCTGTACAAATGCAGAACAGCCTGGGCTGAATAGATTCTATTAATAATGCAATATTGAGTTTGGTATTGACTTTAAGAAGTATTATCACCTCCTTGACTAACCCTTAGCTGCCAGCAGACGCTGCCTCAGGCCAGTACACACCTAATTGCTCGGTAAAAAGGCCGTTTCCCTACCTCATTGAGCCGCATGATGTGATAAATTTGCCTCAGGTATTCGCTGCCACCTGGTTTGTGGCAGATATCCAGGACCATCATGTTTATTTTCTGCTCAGTCAGTTCAAGAGCGATATCTCCTTCTTCTAAGGCTGTGCTTTTCTCTATTGTCATAAATGCACTAAATACAAAGAAAGCGTATTAAGGATCAGTGCAAGGAATTGTAAAGATGGAAAATAATCAAAGAGATTGAGTGTGGCGAGTTCGATATAAATCTCATATGCAAAGCACCCATAAAGACTTTGCTCAAATAGGTATACCTTCCCCAAACAGCGGGCAGCTCCCATAAACAGCGCCTTAGAACTAAGCACCTGAAAGCATTTTAAAAAATTGAACCGTTTCTTTTAAAACATTTCTTCATTGCATTTATACTCCCATTACTACATTTGTTGAATTGCTATAATCGTGGGATGAAAACAAAACATTTCTTTTTAAGAACGAATAAGAAATAATTTGTATTTTCTCTTTGAGGATAAGGAGTATATTTGATGCCAGAAATAGCTTTGGTATTCTGTCTTTTGTAGACTTCTCTTTACACCTGTCTTAGACACATTAAAGACTAATTAAAGTGTCAAACGGGGGAGCCTATTATGCTAAATATAGGCTGCATGCTTCCTGGAGGAATGCTTACCACTGGGTATTTTAAATTGGCCTTTTGACACTTGTTGTCTTTTAAAAATACATGCCCTCCCTCCTGTTTTTTCCAGGTAACAGATACTTAGCAAAAGTCACTACTCTGCTTATCCTTCCAGGAAAAGGGTCTCCTGTAAGCACAGCAGGAAAGTGCAAGTTATATGTGTGAAACGTTTCTTTTTATAAGAATTCAGAGGCTTATTTTTGATTTTAAACATTATTCACATTGTAGTAATGGGTGACTTTTTAAAAATTCTCACGCTATACCAGTGCAAAATAAATCACAATACTCAACTTACATCATATATGTTTTACAGTAATTTTCTTGTTACAAGTGCTATTAGGATCATGTTAGGCTTTGCAGTCTAAGTATTCTTAAGAAAAAGCATGGTTTTCCACTGTTTCCCAGACTAAATGAAATTTACTGTGGTGTAATCAGCTATATACTGCAGTTCATTACTGAGATTTTGCCATGATTATAAAATTAGTTCTGCTAAGAGTCAGTGCCGCTGACCTGAAGACAGAACCAAATGATACCCAGATGCTGGACATTAACTTTTATATTGCTTCCACATGTAGCCTCAAAACATCCTTCTTTAAAAAAAAGTTTATGATCCTATAAGCCTTACTAAAAAAAATGAAACCAAATCCTACTCTTAAAGATATCCACTAGGTAGAGTAAATCTTTAAACAAGCAAACAAACAGAAAAGACTTTTGTGCAATAACAGAAGTTTGTAAATATCTTCTTTGAAACTGCATACAGGCTGCAAGCAAAATTTCTTGTCGAGTTTTGTAGAGGCTGACATTGAAAAAGTTGAGGCCCTCTGACAAAGGAGTGTCTCAGTGTCAGCCCCTGAATTGTATCCTTTCCTGTCCATCACTGTGCAGGTGAAGCAAATGATTGGATTCAGTCAATGCTATGATTAATGAGTTCCTCTCTGGATTTGGGACTGCCTATCAATCATGTCATTAGGGAGAATGTGCCCTGAAAGAGGCAGACCTTAGCCAAGGAATAACTGCATTAATCTTAATCTGTATATGCACCCAGCCAGCCAAGTCAGGGTCACCATGATGAAAAACAATAATCTTCAACTCGACAAATTACTTTGCAAAGACAGACATTTCTTTACTTTTTTTTGGCCTGTGTGTTCTCCAGAATCTAAGTTGACTGTTTACAGCTTGAGTGTTACTACAAAGTGAAGGTTATTTTAATGAATAGTAATGCTTTCAGGCAGCATGCAAGACAAGCACTCCTTACAGCTGCCACCTTTCCACTGCAGTTATGCTCACAATTTCCATAAAATCAAAGTTAAATCTGGATGCAAGAGAAAGAAATCTGGCTAAATGATATCGTGTGGATCCAAGATAATCTTCATGAGGAATTAAGACTTCAGTTATCGTAACAGAAGAACTATTTTAGTTTAAGTGCTTATATTCTCATGTGAAAAGGTACCGAAGGTGTTGTCCTGTCCAACTCTGCAACACCATGGACGGTAGCCCAGCAGGCTTCTCTGTCCGTGGAGTTCTCCAGGCAAGTATACTGGAGTGGGTAGCCATTCCCTTCTCCAGAGGATCTTCTCAGGTCTCCCACATTGTGGGCAGATTCTTTACCATCTGAGCCACCAGGGAAGCCCTACCAATACTGGAATAGGTTGCCATTCTCTTCTCCAGAGGATCTTCCCAACTCATGGATTGAACCCAGATCTCCCACATTTCAGGCAGATATTTTTTTACCATCTGAGCCACCATTTTCAAAAAATATTACAGGAAGGTCAACGCCACCCTCCACCTGTATACAGACATCATGGTTTAAAATACATCTGAGCCACCATTTTCAAAAAATATTACAGGAAGGTCAACGCCACCCTCCACCTGTATACAGACATCATGGTTTAAAATACATCTTTCTCATGGTATAGATCTATGAACTAAATGATTATCTTATCTGTGAGAAAGGAGTAGAGATGGAAGTCCATGTGTATATCAGAAAATTAACTTAAAGGCAAAGTCGGCATGAAGCATTTCTATACCACCCAAACCCATAAGTGATTACCTAAAGTCTGTTAATAAGTCAAATTTAATTCTTTTTCAAATAAATGAAATAACTTTTAAATCTGGATATTTTTTATATTGAGATTATTTGAGAAATTGAGAAAGACATAGCACTGTGCTAATTACAAGCTACATAAAGTGTATTCAGAATTTTTGAGGGCTGTAAAACATTTTTTAAAAGTTAATAAAAATTATTTTTGATGCAACTTGCAACATAAAACTAATCAGCCAGATACTGGCTAAACAATTCCCTATTGCAGAAAATATCAGATGTGTTGGTGCTGTTTATAAAATACTTAGGCTAAAATCAACTTTCAAGGAAAAAATTTCACTTCTGGATTTCTGTATATTAGAAACATTACTTTCCACTGATCTTATTGATAGTCTCCTAATTTAGCAGTATCATAAATTTAACTTTATAATCAAATCCACTATTTTTACTCTGCATCTCTTCTCTCCCTTCTACACCCACTGCCATGGATAATGACACGTGGCCTTAATCTTTTAGTCTTTGCATTAAAGCCTGTAAATTGGTATCCAATGCAAATGTAAAGATTAAGGTCACTGTCAACGTTACTAAGCATTTTCCTGACTGCTATTCTTAATCCTACACACAGGATGCCCCACAAGTAAATTTCTAAAAGTCAGTATGACAAGGCCAGGAAAATGATTACTTACATTTCTTTACATTATTTACACTACTTACATGATTACTTACAGTAATTTCGATTAATATGAAGTCTCACAGATTAACATAAACTAGTAAAGAGCATTTGTCATCACACTATTAAACAGTGCAGCTTATTTTAATAGTTTATAAATAACAAATGCTTACTAGGTCTAAGCTTGATGTTAAGAACTTTATGACTGTTATTTAACCTCTCAAAACAACTCTACCAGCTTTGTACGTGAGCGCTCAGTCTCTCAGTTGCATCCGACTCTTTGCAATCCCATGGACTGTAGCCCTCCAGGCTCCTCTGTCCATAGAATTCTCCTGGCAGGAATACTGGAATGGGTTGCCATTTCCTGCTGCAGGGGATATTCCCAGCCCAGGGATCCAACCTGCACAACCCTATAACTCACAAAAGATGGCTCATTTACAAAGGATTTGTATTTGTCCATCTAATTCCAAAACCCAAACTCTATCACTGCCATGTACTAAAACTAACAACTTTTAGTTGTTTCAGGCAGAAAGTTATAATAGTACTTTCTAATAATATGAATATATTTCAAAAGAAAGGGGAGTGTCTGTGAGTGGTGTAAAAAAAAAAAAGTGTGTGTGGGGGGGGTCTGGCTTAGTGATCTGTAGACCATATGAACCATAACTTCTTTATCAATATCATGCAGTTCTATACTGAAGACTAATTGTAAAACAGGAGGACTCTATGTACACATTTAAATTCATCAGGGACCCTTAAAAATCTTTGCAATACCACAAATCACTTAGCTCTCAGTGACAAACCGAGAAGGCTGACATTTTCATACAGAAACAGCTGGGTGTGTTTATAGCTTGAGTGTGATATGCCCCAGTTGCCCTCTGGGATTCTTACATTACCAGATGAAAAATGTGTACCTTTTTGACAATCAGGTACACAGAAAGCAATAAAGAGCCTTTTATACCCATTAATTCCTTCTTAATTTAATCTCCATGGCCAAGCCATTTACGAAAAGCTCCAGGCTATCCACGAGATACCTGTTTGCACATTGAAAAGGAGTGAAACCAAATTCTCCTGGGTTTAACCACCACCCTTTTAATCAGAAACCTTGAGATGGGGACTAAACATGTATAGTGTTCCAGTGTATCAATGGGGTTCAAATTTTAATAAGACAAGGAACATTTAACAATCCAGCGTTTGATGGAATATTTATCTTTGCCTGTATTCATCAAAGTTCCCATGAAGTTGTGGTGGTGGTTGTTTATGGGTGATTTTGTCTTTTGGGAACGTGTCTGATGCAATTTGGGGAAAGAAAAACATAACTTTACCATTCGGTGCTCAGTTTCCTTGCTTTCAACAACTGGCATTCAACCCAGTTGGGTTTCTGCTGCTCGATGCTCCGTATAACCTTTTGGGTCATTTGATTAGGGCGACTCGTCTGCTCTCCCGTGATGCTTTCCAAACACACACAGACTAAACCGAGTTTCTCTTTACTCCATCTGTCAAGGGAGGCACCTGTTAAAAGTTCCACAGTGTTTCCATCCTCAAATATCCGACATATAATTACAATCAAGTTCCAGACAAGCAGGCCAGCTTTCTTCAATTCAACGAAGTTTTCTGACATTTTTCTCTCAGACAGAAAAAAGAAGTATTTAATTGGGGGAGGCAAGCATGCAATCACTGTAGGTAACTTGCTGATTACAATAGATACTGCCTGAGCAGCAAGCCTTGTGAAGCCTGGGGGAGAAAAGAAAGAAAAGGTATGATTAATATTAGCATTTGCGTTCCATCACTGTGTTGTGTTGAGTGTTGTGTGGGGATGTCTAATTTTTGTGGAGAAAATTGTTGAGAAGAGCAAGTGCCTGACATATTCCGACAGAACTCTACTGGGGTCCTCTGCAGTCCTGCCAAAAATTCCCCAAGTCCTCCGACTTAATTTTTCCTCCCAGAAATGATTAGAAAATTCAGAATTATTTCTTATATTTTTATCTTTAAGATTGTAGGTTTAAAGGGCCCAAGGTCCTCCTAATCAATAAACGCAAAGATACCCATGCCACACCTTTTTGTGGCCTTTGGCACTTAAGCCTTTCTATTCTTCTCCTGGCATCCATGACAGAATCATTCTAGCTCTTGCCGGGACTGGCTCTTCTTTTAGTTTTCAGCTCAAATGTCATTTCCTCTGACAGTTTTCCCCTACAATCCATGTAAGACTGTCCCTTCACGCCGATCCTATTCCAGCCCCCCGTCCCTCCCTATCATTGAAGTGAAGTGAAGTCGCTCAGTCATGTCTGACTCTTTGCAACCCCATGGACTGTAGTCCACCAGGCTCCTCCGTCCATGGGATTCTCCAGGCAAGAGTACTGGAGTGGGGTGCCATTTCCTTCTCCAGGGGATCTTCCCGACCCAGGGATTGAACCCAGGTCTCCCGCATCGTAGGCAGACGCTTTAACCTCTGAGCCACCAAGGAATAACTTTATTACCGCATTTAGCCTCACTTTATTTTTTCATTATCTGTCTCCATCCACTAGAATATAAGCTCCAGGAAGGCATCGGGACTTCATCTCTAACAGATGTTTGGTAAATACTTGTTGAATAAATGAGCGAACAAACTGGTTCGTGTATATCTCTATTGCTGTGCTTTGCTGTGTTCCACACTAACTCCACTTCTACTAACACCTCTTACCTGTAAGTCCTTGGGCTGTTGACTGAAGATTCTATTCTCTCTCACTTAAGGTGATTTTTCTGAAGGATTTACTGTTCTCCTCTCTCGAGATCAGGGTTTCTCAACTTTCGCACTACTGATACCTGGGGCTAGAGAACTTTTCGTTACAAGGAGCTGACCTGTGCATCGTAGGATGTTTCGGTGGCATCTCTGTCCTCCTATCACTAGGTGCCAATGGCATTCTCATCAATTGTGGCAAAAATGTCTCCAAAGCATTGCCAAATTGTTCTCTATCTTCCTAGTTGAGAACCACTCTTCTAGATGATTCCAGAACCTTCAGTCTTGGCCTTTCAACCACTCCAGCTCCCTGATGGGCATTCCACTTCTCTGTCCTCCTCATCACTGAGTGAGTTGTATCCGACTCTTTGCGACCCCATGGACTGTAGCCTACCAGACTCCTCCGCCCATGGGATTCTCCAGGCAAGAATACAGGAGTGGGGTGCCATTTCCTTCTCCAAGAGATCTTCCCAACCCAGGGACTAAACCTGAGTCTCCCTTACTGCAGGCAGACGCTTTACTGTCTGAGCCACCAGAAAAGTTAGTTATCATTTTCTTCTTTCCTTTTGAATTGTTTAACTATTCCTCCTAATCCTTCATACAAGACTAGGGGCTACACTGATTGATCTTCCTACTCCATCATCTTTGACGTGCAGTTTTGCTTCACTGTGACCAGGGCTGTTACCTATTCAACCCTGCCCTCACAAGTGGTACCTGGACTATCGTAGGATTCTCCTAACCCATCTCTCTGCTCCAGACTATGCCCAGCTGTAAAGCCAGATGCATATACTAGTACCTAACTTTGTTAACTTCATTACCTAATTTCTCTGCTACAATTCTTTTAGCTGTTTTCCACTGTTATGAGATCAGTCTCTGGAGCACTGCTGTCAAAACACTCTATAGCCTAGCTGCAGGCAGTTTTGGTAAACCTCATCTTTGTTTCATCCTCTTTGCTCTTAGGCTTCTGAACATCTCATTATTCTCACATGGAATCCCCTCGTTCTTCATAGGTCACTCATAACCTTCAACTTTTGGTTCAAAGTTTTTTCCTCCTATGAATTTATCTGGACATATTACCCATATGACCGTGCCATAATTAGGTTCATAAAATGCCATGTTGTATTATCTTTTGTATTATCATCTATCATTGTTTGTTATATTCTTATTTATATATTCATGAGTTGTCTTTACAACTAGACTAAAAGCTCCCCAAGAGCATGGAATAAAATCTCACTCCTTGAGTATCTCGTAAAGCCAGATACAAGCATTTTAATACACTACGTACATAGTTGAATTTGAACATCGGAACAAAGTGAAAGTCTAAAAGAAGGTAGCTATAAGTTCTTCAGAAAAATATTTTTCAGTTTTTACTGAACAAAAATAATAAAACACTGTGAAAGATCTCTTAATATATTTGTGATATTTTAAGAAGTCACTCTGTGGATTTTGGAGACCATCAAAACAAACAACCCAAGCCAAAAATGGGCAGAAGACCTAAACAGACATTTCCCCAAAGAAGACGTGTTAGTTACTGTTAGTCGCTCAGTCGTGTCCGACTCTTTGCAACCCCACGGACTGTAGCCCTCCAGGCTCCTGGGTCCATGGGATTCTCCAGGCAAGAATACTGGAGTGGGTTGCTACTTCCTTCTCCAGGGGATCTTCCAAGCCCAGGGATCAAACCCAGGTCTCCTGCATTGCAAGCAGATTCTTTACCAGCTAAGCCATCAGCGAAGCTCTCAAAGAAGACATACAGATGCTCAAGAGGCACATGAAAAGATGTTCAACATCACAAATTATTATATAAATGCAAATCAAAACTACAATGAGATATCACCTCACACTAGTCAAAATGGCTATCATCAAAAAATTCACAAACAATAAATGTTGGTGACTGAGCGGAGAGAAGGGAACCTCCTACACTGTCAGTGGTAATGTAAACTGACACAGAGACTACGGAGAACAGTGTGGAGCTTTCTTTACAAACTAAAAATTGAGCTACCGTGTGACCCTGCAATCCCACTCCTGGGCATATATCCAAAGGAAAATAATGTCCAAAAGGATACATGCACCCCAGTGTTCACAGCAGCACTGTTTACAATAGCCAAGACAAGGAAGCAACCTAGATGTTCACCAGTAGAGGAATGGAAAAAAAAGAGGTGAGATACACACACACACACACACACACACACACACATATAATGGGATATTAGTCATTTAAAATAATGAAATAATGCCATTTGCAGCAACATAGATGGAACTAGAGATTGTCATACTGAGTGAAGTTAAGTCAGACAGAGAAAGACAAATATCATCTGACATTCTATACATGCAGAATCTAAGAAGAAATGAAACAAATGACCTTATCTACAAAACAGAAACAAATTCACAGACTTAGAGAATGAATTTATGGTTGCCTGGGGGAAGGATAAGGGGAAGAGACAGGGAGTTTGGGATCAACATGTACACACTGCTATATTTAAAATGGATCTATGTATAGCACAGGGAATTCTTCTCAAAGTTATGTGGCAGACTGGATGGAAGGAGAGTTTGGAGGAGAACGGATACGTGTATGTGTATGGCTGAGTCCCTTTGGTGTCCACTTGAAACTATCACAGCATTATTACTTGGGTATATTCCAATACAAAACAAAAAATTAAAAAAAAAAAAAGTCACTCTGCTCTTAAAAAGTACAAAGCTCCTGGAAAACATAGGTCTGGTGTAGTGATTCCTCAGAAATTCATGACAACTTAAGAATGATTTTCAGAATTAACTGGATCAGTGTTTTTATGTTTGTAAAAATTGTATTTGGTCCAACATATATTTGAATGATCTCAGGAGACTTTTGTATTAAATAAATGAATAAATAAAAAAGTATCTAGTTCAGTACCTTGTAAAAAATAGTTCCTCAATAAATGTCTTCTTTTTATTCAAATAAATATGTTTAGATGAAGCTTGAAACATAGATAAAGCAAATTAAGAAACCACTCTTGTCAATGTTCTTAAATATCTTAAGCCTTTTATTGTTCTTAATATGTTTGCATCTTATATGCCCCAATCTGCTGCCAAGTATTTGACTTAAAAGATTATATCTTATATTCTGTTTATCCTAAAGAGGGCTTATTGCACATCCTGAGTAAAAATTTGACAAGATAAGTAGACAGCAGGTAAAGATTAACAATTCTCTTCACATCTGTATTCCTACTAATATTTACAAAATCTGAGAACTGCAGGTAATCAAATCTCCAACTACTTTATCAAAACTTAGGCAAATTCTAGTCAGAACCTTTAGACCGATGACAAATCCATTCTACTGAACACAGGGTCAGGGCTTCCCTCGTAGATCAGACGGTAAAGAACCTGCCTGCAATGCAGGAGACCTGGGTGTGACCCCTGGGTCAGGAAGAGCCCCTAAAGGAGGGCACGGCAACCCACTCCAGTTTCTTCCCTGGAGAATCCCATGGACAGAGGAGCCTGGTGGGCTACAGTCCATGCGGGCACAAAGAGTCAGACACGACTGAGCCTCTAAGCACAGCACAGCACCACACAAGCACAATCGCAGGATCTGAGTCTATGATGATGCTTTCTTTTAAGAAACCACACATTCATCAGTCTGTCTTTATTTACATAAGTTGACTTCTAAGTCCTTTGTCTGTAATATACTGCAAGAGCCATCCCAACTTGATAAAGTGTGGAAAAATGTATGTCCTAGAATGAACGCAATGTTCAGTTCAGTTCAGTCGTTCAGTTGTATCCGACTCCCTGTGACCTCATAGACTGTAGCATGCCAGGCTTCCCTGTCTATCACCAACTCCCGAGCTTGCTCAAACTCATGTCCATCAAGTCAGTGATGCCATCCAACCATCTCATCCTCTGTCAGCCCCTTCTGCTCCCATCTTCAATCTTTCCCAGAATCAAGGTCTTTTCTAGTGAGTCCATTCTCCACATCAGGTGGCCAAAGTATTGGAATTTCAGCTTCAGCATCAGTCCTTCCAAAGAATATTCAGGGCTGATTTCCTTTAGGATTGACTGGCTGGATCTCCTGGCTTTCCAAAGGACTCTCAAGAGTCTTCTCCAATACCACAGTTCAAAAGCATCAATTCTTTGGTGCTCAGTTTTTTTATAGTCCAACTCTCACATCCATACATGACTACTGGAAAAACCACAGCTTTGAATATGACACTGAATGCGATGAGAGGTACATTTATATAATTATCATGTCTTCCTTCTTATGCATAGACTACTGATTGTAATAATACATTTTGGAGATTATAAAACATGCAAAAAATGAAATTGACAATGAAAAATGTAAAGACAAATAATGTNNNNGAGTGGAAAATGAAAAATGTAAAGAAGAGTAATGTCTTAAAATTAATGTTTAAGATATTATTTACTAATGGTATCAAATATTGATAATACATTATTGAGTGAGGATAATATGATTTTTATATGCTTGTTCTTTTACAAATCTGGGCTTTAATAGTTTGTAACACATTGATTCAAAAGTCAGGTTATTTAGTTTGTTTCAATACTTGGTTTTAATGACCGTCATAGGTGACAAAGTCACTACATGAACATATACATAGATCCACATGCAACGTGTGAAATCATGGCCCTAGTTTTTCAATCTTAACCTCCAAAAAGACAAATGTTGTCGTTGAAATCCGAGTAATGAATAGTCATCACCATTATGTTAATTAACTGTTCTTGCAACAAACTGAAAATATTTCATTTTTGTATTAAAAAAAGCTTTTTGGCTGTGCTGGGTCTTTGTTGCAGTGGGGGCTTTTCTGTATTTACGGTAATCGGGGGCCACTCTCCAGGGGCGGTGCACGGACCCCTCGCTGCAGTGGATTTTCTTGTCGCAGAGCACTGGGCTCTAAGGCGTGCAGGCTTCGGGAGCCGCAGCACGCGGACTCAGCAGCTGTGGGTCCTGAGCTCTCAAGCACAGGCTCAGTACTGTGGCAGATGGGCTTAGCTGCTTCGCTGCGTGCAGGAATCTTCCCGGCTCAGGGATGGAACCCGTGTCTTCTGCATTAGCAGGCGGACTCTCTAGTAGAGCCACCAGGGATGCCTTCACTTTTGTACTTTTAAGAAAAGTATTCAAAACTAACTGAAACACTTATTTGGAACATTTTAAATCAAGCTAGAAAATTCTAAGTTCTTATGTGTGCAGCGATGACATTTATATAGGTGATACTTGCTTTTATAAAACTAATATTTCTGGGTTTTACAAAATAAACTATCTGAATGACTTCTGGTAACACTTGGCATATTTCTGCCATCACTTTCTCAACAATCCATGTGTGAATGATGCCTGGAATACATTTTCTCTGTGGTGCTTGCTACCGCTGTTTCCTCTCCAGAATCTATTGTTTTAGTTAGAAACAATTACTCCTGAGTTTTCCCATAAAGCATTCTTTCTATTAAAAAGTAATTTAGTGGTAAGACAATACATTCTTTGGTATATCTTTCCTTTGGTCATTGTCAAAGAAATAAAACAACTAATTCTTTGTGTATTTGCTCTTAGGGAAAGAATTCTTTGCGTATTCACTTAGGGAGTGAATACCTAAGCTGAGCTATATCAGAAACATCTGAACTTCCATTCAATTCTTCGGTAAATCTCTTATACTGTATAATTTATTGTACTATTTATTTTTTTTAAATCTTCAGTGTTTTCCATGTTCCATCATTTTCACTATGTCAGGAAGGACAAATGTTTCCTTAAGCTAGTGACTATTTGTCTTTTAAGTTAGAATCCTCAAAAAAAAAAAAAAAAAAAAAAAAGGCCCCTAAGCACTTCATTATTTAGACGAATTTTGCCAAGTACCGAATTAAATATCAATCGACTTAAAACATTGCTGAAAATGATTATCAATGTTTATCTTCATGTTTGTATGCTTAGTTTTGAAATCTTTTGCTAATCAAGAAGTCTTCAAACTATATTTAGCTAATATCTCAAGGCACAAAATTTATGCTGGAGGGATTCATCTTTAATAACAAAGTATGGAAAGCCATGCTTCAGATGGTTTTCCCACTCCTTTTTAATTTATTTTTGGCCAAATCTGGTCAGATTATCAGTGTTCTAACTTATAACATGGCTGAGAAACAGTTTATGTTAGAAACAGTCATTTTCCTCAGTGTGAGTTTTTTTGACTTTCTCATTGTTTGTTTTCCCTTGGATTCCCAGTAATAGTTTTAAACCGTTGATTTGTTATTTATGAGAATCTGTTAAAGCCACTTGTGTGTTTTGTGAGGATTAATTTTGTGAAAACTAGATTCTGAAATACAAAGGACGACCTTAACTGATTGCTGAATGATGAAAGCTAATGAAGGAGTGAAGTTACCCTGTACATGCCCTCACTAACAATAATGTCCCCATCACACGACTGGCCTGCTCACAGGCCCAGGGAGAATTCCCTAACAGGCTCCATACAAAATGTCAGTAGTTTTGCTTGCTGTCTTCTTACCCACCAGAGAACTGTCTTATACACCTCCGGAGGTGTTTGTACCTATTTGTAAACATTTATACTGGTCTTCAAGAATCAAGAGGGGATCTCTTATTGACGGTTTATCCCTGACCCAATTCCAGTACCTCACATGTAGCAGTAGTAAGTGACTTAATGTCTGGCATGAACATGTTATCCATCTTGTACGTTGTAGGGAAACTAAAGGTTGAGTAATGTCAATTTAAAAGAGGACAGAAATGAAGAACAATGGTATTCTCCTATTGTCACATCCTGAAATGCACAAAATGCTTTATAAGGTCACTTTCCTCCACCACTTTCTTTTATAGTATTTATATGTGCTTTGGCACTCCTTCATGCTTCTCTGTTATCTTTCTACTCTTACTGATAATTTTATGAAAAAGTATTATTTAGTAAGGAAAACCATAAGAAATGGTATCGATCAATACAAACTAAGTTTTTCGGGGCAGGGGTCGGGGTGGGAACCAGAGGCCCTTTCAAATGTTATGGAAGAGTTCCAAAATACTTGTAGAAAAAAAAAATTATTGTTTGTGAATAGACCAACTTGAAAGCCACAAACAAAAACGTGCTACTCATATGACATGATATATAAACTATAGATTATGCCTCTTGCATTGCTCAAAATCTATGAAATATCCCAAGGCTAGAAAGGGGAGATGGCAACAACTCTGATGAGGAAGAACTTAAGTAATGAATATCTGACATTTTCCAATTTGAATTAAATGGCTTTACTGGATTCAAAGGCAGTTTAATAGGGTTTGGACAGAATTAAAGCATTACTATGAAAGGTCACTGATAGCTAATTTGATTTGAGTCTTTAATATAAGGTTCCTGGATAAGATTCACATTATTCAGGACCACTATGGAGAAGAATAAAAGAACAGCTACTTTCTACAAATGGATTTAGATTTAGCAGGAGTATTTTACTGTTCAGCCGGAGTACTTTACTGTTGAGAGTTTCCTTACAGTTAGTGAAAAAATACTCTTCTTTAAAGATGAAGATAAAAAGGAAAAGATGTATTTTTAAAATTCTAAAGAAGATTCACGGATACAAACAGATAAATAAGATATATCCAAAGGAACCTTGTGAAATTCTTGGAAAATAGAGACATTTAGATAGGAAGAAACTAACAAGAAAGGACTTGAGGAATAAAATAAATGAATAATATAGGCCATTGATAACTCTTCAGTACCCTTGGTAGATGCATTGCCCTGAAGAGGAACAACGCACTGAATCCAGAACCATAGGTACTGGGGGAGAATAAGAAAAATACATGTAGCTATTAAATGGGGTGTTGTTTTTTACCCAAAAGCTACACATGTAGGTGTATTAAAGAAAGAGAAGAAAATAATATTTGGTAGTTGTACAGGAAAAACTTCAAAAAAGAAGAATTAAACTGAATATCAGAGCAATCTTCTTGAGAATATGAATTTTGGATTCCTCAATAGGTTTAAAGGAAATCAGTCAAAACCATCTGACTAATCTGAATATGAACATAAACACAAAATATCACAGAAAATTTTGAATTGGTAGTTAAAAAAAGAAGATAATCGTTTGAGTCATTTTCATTTCTAAGTTGTGTGTGTGTGTGTTTATTTTTTATTTTTTGATCATATGGCTTGCAGTAATGAAAATTAGGACTCCTAAATATAAACGGTAGAAAGGAGACTGATATGGTTTACAAATCTTGTAATTTTTACACTGTTATTTGTTTTCATATCCCAGAAAGTGTGCTTCTTTAGGGACGTGTTCTTAAAGAAAAATAAATGTACCTTTGCTGGATTCTTTCCTTTTGGTTTCTTTTGGAATGTAATTCCATTCTTTCGGAATGCTCTCACGCAGACGTTCAGGAACGCGGCGCCCGCTTCGGCTCCTCGCAGAGCTGCTGGCAGAGCTCATCACAGACACTACCTGCCGCACAACGTCCTTGACGGCGTCCGTCAGCGCCAGTCTCAGGCACCGGGTGACCTCGCCCTCGGACTCCCTGCGTGCTGACACTTTAAAATCAGACAGTATATGACAGTTAGCAGAATCAAAAATATTCTGTGCCCTGTTCAATTAAGAATTCAGCTTCTCAGTAATCTAGTTCAAAGCTAAAGCAAAGAGGAGCTGTTTTTAGCCTAGAGATCATATGATTGATAAGTAGACCATAACCATTTGGGGGAGAAGTTACCCCTTGGTAATCAAGGGAATAGTAGCCAGAATAACAGTGAATAAAACAGTATTCGCTAGTACTTTGGGGACTCTACCGGTGAATATATAACTTGTATAAGCTTCTTAGATGACACATGGACAACAGTTGCAAAAGCTTTGACATTTACCTATTAAAATATTTATTCCTTCTCTGGAAATTTATCCTAAGAAATTAATTCAGTTCAGTTCAGTCACTCAGTCATGTCCGACTCTTTGTGACCCCATGAATCGCAGCACGCCAGGCCTCCCTGTCCATCACCAACTCCCGGAGTTCACTCAGACTCACATCCATCGAGTCAGTGATGCCATCTAGCCATCTCGTCCTCTGTCATCCCCTTCTCCTCCTGCCCCCAATCCCTCCCAGCATCAGAGTCTTTTCCAATGAGTCAACTCTTCGCATGAGGTGGCCAAAGTATTGGAGTTTATGATTATGTAAATAATAAAATAAAAAATTGGAAATAATATAAATGTCCAACAACTAGGGATTTATTTATTTAATTAGCTTAGGGCTTCCCTGGTGGCTCAAATGGTAAAGAATCCACCCACAATGCCATTGACCTGGGTTTGATCCCTGGATTGGGAAGATCTCCTGGAGGAGGGCATGGCAACCCTCTCCAGTATTCTGACCTGGAGAATCCCCATGGACAGAGGAGCCTGGCGGGCTACAGTCCATGGGGTTGCAAAGAGTCAGACAGAACTGAGTGACTAAGCACAGCACATCCATCTTCGCAATAAAGTCATATTGATTAGAAAAAAAAAAAACAGCTTAGAAAATAGTATGATATACTATATTTATTAAAAAATACATGTTTACATACACATAGAAAAGAATTAAAAGATACTCTACAATGTTGATGGTGATTATCAATGACTAATGGTATTTCAGGTGATTTTACTTTTCCTTTTCTTCTTTTTCTTTGACTTTTTCTTCCCTCCTTCCCTCTTTTCTTTCCTCCCTTCTTTCTAATAAGTATCACCTGCAATGATTATGTGTTACTTATGTGATAGATACAACAAAAGTTTTTGTTTTTAATGACTAGGAAGTTCAGGGATCACTATTTGAATCAACAGAGAAGAACACTGATATGATTTTCCCCCTCAAATTTCAAGGTGATATTTCTCAAATGACAATCCACTGTAAAAACCACCACAGTGCTGAAACTAAGAGCTGGACTTTTTAAAAGAGAAACAAAATTGACAAACTTTTAGCCAGACTCATGAAGAAAAAAGAGAGAGGATCCAAACAATAAAATCAGAAATGAAAAAGGAGAACTTATATTTGACATCACAGAAATAAAAATGATTCTAAGAGACTACAATTACACAGCCATAAAATGGACAATCTAGAAGAAATGGACAAATTACTAGATATGTACAATATCCCAAGACTGAACCAGGAAGAAATAAAAACTATGAACAGACCAATTACCAGCAATGACACTGAATTAGTAATTTGGAAAAACTCTCAACAAACACAAGTCCAGGACCAGATGGCTTCATAGGCGAATGCTACCAAACATTTAGAGAAGAGGTAAGACCTGTTCTTCTCAATCTATTCCCAAAAATTGCATAGAGGAAGGAATACTTCCAAACTCATTCTGTATACAAGGCCAGCCTCATCCTGATACTAAAACTAGACAGAGATATCACACAAAAAAAGAAAAATCACAGTCCATTATCAGTGATGGACATAGATGCAAAAATCCTCAACAAAATGTCAACAAACTGAACATAAGAATACATTAAAAGGATCATACACAATACGAAGTTGGATTTATCAGAGGAATACAAGGGTTTTGCAATATCTGCAAATCAGGGACTTCCCTGGTGGTCCAATAGTAAGAATCCATCTTGCAATGCAAGGAACACAAGTTTAATCTGTGGTCAGGGAACTGAGATCCATGAAGCCCACACGCTGGGCCTGTGGACTCTGGAGGCTGTGGGCAACAATTCGAGAGCCCATGTGCCAAAACTACTGAGCCTGTACAGTGCAGTTAGAGTCTGTGTACCACAGCAAAAGACCCTGCATGATGTAATGAAGATTCTGCATGCCATAACTAAGACCTTACTCAGCCAAATTAATTAATTATTTTAAAAAAAATGAATTCCAGAAAAAAGTGGTGGTAGGGGAGAAAAGATAAAATGCCCTGTGAGAATGGCTAAAAAATGTCCAAATATGATAAAAACTAAACATCATCAGATATAAGAAGCCCAACAATCCCTAAGCAGAATACAAAAGAAACAAAAACAAAGCATATTATAATTAAATTGCTTCAAAGTAGTGATAAAGAGAACAATCTTAAAATGAACAACACAAAGAAGACACATTATATAACTGGAAGCAAACACTTTAAAACCTAAACTGATTTATCATCAGAAACAATGCAAGCCATAAAATAGAAAAATGTCTTGAAAGTACTGAGTGAAAAACAATGAAAGATAGAAAAATCTCTAAACCCAAAGGTACATGTCT
>SJYQ01000566.1:208265-264901 GCA_006410935.1 Redunca redunca
AGGCAGAAGGAAAATGATATCTGTCAGAAATTCAGATCTACACAAGTAAAAGAAGAGTACCAGAAATGATAGATAGATGGGCAAATATGAAAGACTTTCTTCTCAGTTTTAGGTTCTTTAAGCTATAACTGACTGAAACAAAAGTGAAACAATAGATTGTAGGGTTCATAACATTAGTAGAAATAAAAGGCATGATGACACATGCTAAAGAATAGGAAGAGTAAATAGAAATATACTTGTGTAAGATTCTTACATTCTATGTAAACTGTGATGAGTCAAAGATACTCATCACAAGATGTAAACCTTGGAACAACTACCAAAATAAATACAGAATTATATCAAATAAGCCATTGGCAAAGAAAAACTGTAATACTGAAAAATATCCAGTTATTCCAAAGAAGGTCAAATTAGATATTAAAAGGAACAACGCTGGAGCAAACAGCAAACAAAGAATAATATAGTCATGTAGCTCCAAGTGTCAGAACAGGGGACCCACACGTAGACATGGACTTGATCAATTGTCCACCTGATTTATGACAAAAGCACCGAAGTAATTCAAACTGGGAAAGAATAGTGACTTCTAAAAAAGATGCTGGGAAAATTGTATAAGTATATGAAAATGTATGGTGGTGGTTTCGTTGCTCAGTCCTGTCCGACTCTTGCGACCCCATGGACCTTAGCCCACCAGGCTCCTCTGTCCATGGGGTTCTCCAGACAAGAATACTGGGGTGGGTTGCCATGCCCTCCTCCAGGGGATCCTCCCAACCCAGGGATCAAACCTGCATCTCCTGTGGCTCTTGCATTGCAGGCGATTCTTTACCACTGAGCCACCAGGGAAGACCTCTTTAAAACTCAGTAAGACAATCTAATTAATAAATGAAGGAAAGTTTTAAACAGATATTTTTCAAAAGAATTTTTTCAAATGACTGTTAAAAACATGAAGATATGTTTGACGTCATTAATCACCATGGAACTATAAATTAAAGCCACAATGAGATAATAGCATATACTCCTTAGAATGACTAAAAGCAAAAAGGCAATTCCAAGTGTTGGTGAGGGCACAAAGCAACCCAAACCCTCTCACATAACGGGTGGGAATGGAAAAGGACAGGATTACTTTGAAAAACAGCTTAGTAGTTTCTTATAATGGAGAAGGAAATGGCAACCCACTCCAGTACTCTTGCCTGGAGAATCCCATGGACAGAGGAGCTTGGTGGGCTACAGTCCACGGAGTTTAACTCAGTGTGTGCTAAAGACGTGTATTTCTCTTAAAAGTAAAAGGGAGTTAAGGAATAGAGTGAAGCACAAAGTAACTTATGCTTTGATATTTTCATTTGCCCAACTAAATATTGTTGACCTACTTTGAGAGTACAGGCCTGCAATGATTGCTACCAAATCTATTTCTTACAGAGTATATTGGCCTCTATGAAATGCCCACATGAGGTACCCAACTTAATTGTTTTTTTAATAATTTTTATCTTCTGTAATCTTTTTTTAAATGTATATTTTCACTCTTGTTTTTCTTCCTAGTTACGTTCATTCTAAGGAGTTATATATTGGATTTCTAATTATTAAGCCAGTTTATATATTTCATTACTGAATTCATATATTAANTAGTTATGTTCATTCTAAGGAGTTATATATTGGATTTCTAATTATTAAGCCAGTTTATATATTTCATTACTGAATTCATATATTAATAAAGCAAATGTTTCAAAAAGTTTAGTCTAATATAAAAAAATAAAGAGAAATAACAAGGCCTGTGATCAGAAGTTCCATTTTTTTTGTTCTGATTCTACAATTTAATCAGTGAACAATCTCAGGCAAGTCTCTTAACATCTCTTGCTGTGCTTAGTTGCTCAGTCATGTCTGACTCTTTCCAACCCCATGGACCATAGCCCGCCAGGCTCCACTGTCCATGGGGATTTCCCAGAAAAGAATACTGGAGTGGATTGCCACGCCCTCCTCTAGCGGATCTTCCCAACCCAGGGATCGAACCCAGATCTGCTGCATTGCAGGCAGATTCTTTAGCATCCGAGCCACCGGCGAAGCCCAGGAAGACTGGAGTGGTTAGGCTGTCCCTTCTCCAGGAGATCTTCCTGACCCAGGAATCGAACCAGGGTCTCCTGCATTGCAGGCGGATTCTTTACCAGCTCATCTAACAGGGAAGCCCAGCAATAAAATGAGGATACTGCCTTCTTTGTTTTCACCTTTTTATTCTAAAGTGATAAGACTGTGATGTCTTACGGATAAGCTATACAGAAATCATAGTGTGCTTCAAGAGGAAGAAAATAAACCAGTTTTTAAGTAATGTACTCCTGTCAATCTGGATAAGTTATAGTATTAACTGAAGCATAGATCTATTAGTGGTAAAATGCAAGTATTGTGGGCTTATGATTATGTGTCTCAGCCAGACTTCCTTGAAACCTGTTGTTTTTCAAGTCAAACAGAAACCACAGTTTTCTTATGAATTAGTGTTATCTTATTAGGGATTTTAAGATAACTGTAATTGGTAACAGAAGAATAGGAGACTTACAAAGATTTAAATAGGAGAGAAAAAAAAAAGCACCGTCCCTCAAGACCACTGCAATGTCTTAGTTTCTTTCACTTCAATAAGTCTACATCAGAAATAACGCTCTCCTGTGGCTCAGCAGGTGAAGAGTCGGCCTGCAGTGTGGGAGACCTGGGTTCAATCCTTGGGTTGGGAAGATCCCCTGGAGAAGGGAAAGGCTACCCACTCCAGTATTCTGGCCTGGAGAATTCCATGGACTGTACGGTCCATGGGGTCGCAGAGTCGGACACGACTGAGCGACTCTTACTTTCACTTTAAACTAGAAGACTGACTGTTCTTGGATAAAAAGCAGTGAGGGAACACATGAAAACTAGAAAATAAGACTTTAAAAGGAGATAAGTTAACACTGATGGAGAAACAACTTGCACAAAGGCCAAGGATGTTTCATCACTTTGAAGTTCTGCCCCTTTGAGCCCTTGACAAAATCTGGTCTCTGTGAACATCTGTACTACCTGTTCCTATTCCAAGAGACTTTTCTGACCTGGGGGAGGAGAGTTTGCTCAACGTGTAGATGGAAGAGAAGACTAATTAGGGGCAAGGAGCAGTTTTGCTTTCTCAGGCCACCACCTAAAATCCATTGATCTCTTCTAAGTCATTTTTAGTATGGTTTTGTGCTGAGTGTCAGATGGTTCAAGAACTTAAGAACTGAAAGAGAAATAATGGCTGAAGCAAGTAGGTCCCCGATTCTTTATAATCTTGTGAGACAATTCAGCTCTTATCCTCACCAGAAACAACTCAAAGCAGCAGGGGGCGGAGGAGCTTTCAAGGTTGTTTTGCTTTCAGTTCAATAAAGTCTACATCAGAAATAATGCTCTCTTTTAAACTAGCAGACTGACCATTTGGGGGGTAAAAAGGAAACAGTGAGGAATTTATGAAAACTAGAAAATAAGACTTTAAAAGGAGATAATTATCACAGAGTCTTTATATAAAGCTATATGTTGCTATTTTGCAGTGATAATGACCAAGAGAAGATGTAACATAATGACCTAAAAATAGTTAAAAGGATAGTCAAGTAATGTCTGGAGGATAGCTAAAAAGTACAGGAAGAACAAAACCATGATTATGAGCCAGTTAGATTTTTTAATATGGATTCTATTAAGTATTTTATGGAAATAGTGGTTCCATAACAGTGTATAAGAAAGCATATAGGTTGAAGACCAAATGTAAATGACATATATAGTTAATGGACTGACAGGATAACCACTAAATCCTCACCCTTCATTTTCCCAAGACATTAAGTATAGAGAGTTAAAGACAGAAAATTAAGGATCAAACAATGAGAGAATGTTTACACCTGGTCCTGAAGGCTGGGTAACCCATGAACACTTCCTATTTAGACATGTAACTCATTCTGACTTTACCATCCACTCGAGCTGTAGGCAGGAGAACAACACAGCTGGAGAAAACATAGTACCCCCAAAACAATGATAGGACTTACTTAAATGTCTAGAGAGAGCCACTAGGCTCGTCATAATAAATTCCATTTACATATGAAGAAAACTGGCCAGCAAGTTTGTCCATCAGCTTGTTTAATAAAAGCATCTGAGAAGCACAAAGTATTTTTTTATATTTTACTAATTTCTTACATGTTTAATAGCAAAACTTAATCTGTGGTAAATGTTAAATTTTTAATAAAAAAAGAAAATCTGCACAACATAATTTCTAGGTAATAACTTCCCCCCTCAACTTTCTCCCTCACCTTGTCCTAAGTATGTTAAATTTTGATGGGAACTAATGGTTAATGATTCCCCAAAGTAGCCTATATACTGAAAAAATGTAAGATAACCTTTTACAAATAACAGAGTCGGCAAAACTGACATCAATAAACTTTTAAAAATGTCTTTAAAGATATCTTTGGGTATCTATAAAACACTACTTTTACAAATAGTAACTTTCTCATACCTGGAATGTTATATAAGAAGTCCCATAATTGTTCTTCTTCCATGTAATTCACAAAGACATTTCCAAATGTTTGTGGAGAGAAAGTGCAGTGGTACAATACTTGAAAGACAGCTTCTATCAAACTGGATCCTTGATTCAGATTATTTTCTGTATTGGAACCTTGTTCTTGAAAGGTACATTCTTGAAAAGAACAAAACTGATTTAGTAAGGTAGGTATCAATGAATATGATTACATTCTTATTACTAATGCTAGCATAACAGTGTAAAAATGTGTTTGATTATTATTTACCTAATACGAGATATGCCATATTCTTTCAGATCGAAGGTCCATTCCCCAATTGGGTCCAAACCCAGTATAATTTCTGAGAGAATTATGGATATTTGTGGGGGGGAAAGTTCTGAGAAGAACCACATGATATCATGTCAAAGGGCAATAGTAGTTTACTTTTATGTCAGAATTGTTTACCCTCTTAAACATTTTTTTATTTCTTTTCTCATTTAAAAGTAACACACATTCATTTTAGAAATTGTAAAAAATTCAGACTAAGAAACTAAAAAAACTAAAAGTGCATCAAATCCTACCAACCAGTGATAGTTACTATATTTGGTGCAGTATTTCATTCATATTATATACAAACATACACTATGTGTGTGTGTGTGTGTGTGTGTGTGTGTAACTTGAACATCAAACAGAATCATTTTATATACTCCTTATTATTGAAAATCTACTTATAACTAGTTGAATCTTTGTATCTCTCTTTGGGATTTTTGTTCTGAACATTATATACCCTTTATTCAGAACATAAATTTCATAGGAAATTCACAGTTATAGTGTTCTCAGTATTATGCTATCAATTCTACAAATAAATTTATAAGTGTTTCTCAACCCCATAGCTTCCTGTCATTTCAGAATGAAGAGGTTTCTCAGCTTGTTTCTCAGTAAAATCAAATAGGAATTCCCACGAAGACAGATTCACTGTAATCGCCCTTTTTCGTCCTCCTCCGGCTCCATTACCACTCTTCAAAGATCAGCACCTCTACTGTTGCATTCACAGGTTGGACTGAAAAGGTGAAATAATTTCTCTCTTGTTCAGATAATTAGCATGCTAGGTCCAGTGTCATATGTAAAAGTATTTTTGAGTTAAAATAATAATGACTCACAACATTTCTCATAAGTTAAATATATTGAAAAAACACAATCTAGACCATTTTGGAATAAATACATTTATTTTCTTACTCATCTGGAAGCTCATCACTTCCATAGTTACTCTTGATAGTTTTATTTCTGTGATTTGATTTTCATGACCTAGAGAGTCTTCCCTAGGATTTTTGCCGGAACTATTGATAAAACAGCGTCCTCTTTCTTCTGGGGCTGCTAAGCTGGTAGAAAATAGGCTGGAAGCTACTAATGTCCATTTTGGAGAGAACTCCACAGAGAACCCATCACTTCATGGCAAATAGATGGGGAAACAGTGAAAACAGTGACAGACTTTATTTTGGGGGGCTCCAAAACCACTGCAGATGGTGACAGCAGCCATGAAATTAAAAGACGCTTGCTCCTTGGAAGAAAAATTATGACCAATCTAGATAGCACATTAAAAAGCAGAGACATTACTTTGCCAACAAAGGTCCATCTAATCAAGGCTATGGTTTTTCCAGTGGTCATGTATGGATGTGAGAGTTGGACTAAAAAAGAAAGCTGAGCACAGAAGAACTGATGCTTTTGAACTGTGGTGTTGGGGAAGACTCTCGAGAGTGCCTTGGATTACAAGGAGATCCAGCCAGTCCATCCTAAGGGAGATTAGTTCTGTGTGTTCATTGGAAGGACTGATGTTGAAGCTGAAACTCCAATCCTTTGGCCACCTGATGAGAAGAGCTGACTCATTGGAAAAGACCCTGATGCTGGGAAAGATTGAGGGCAGGAGGGTAAGGGGATGACAGAGGATGAGACGGTTGGATGGCATCACCGTCTCAACGGACATGAGTTTGAGTGAACTCCGGGAGTTGGTGATGGACAGGGAGGCCTGGCGTGCTGCAGTCCATGGGGTCACAAAGAGTCAGACACGACTGAGTGACTGAACTGAACTGAACCAAACCACTGAGAACCAACCCAATAAAGTAAGTAGAACCAAGAGATGGCACAGTCCTGATGGAATGACACTGTGTGAGAGCCTGGATCCAGCAATGCCTGTATACTTACGTTAGCTGAGCTGAT
Source organism: Redunca redunca (assembly GCA_006410935.1). NCBI lineage: Eukaryota > Metazoa > Chordata > Mammalia > Artiodactyla > Bovidae > Redunca > Redunca redunca. Next base: position 214,955 of record SJYQ01000566.1, read on the forward strand.
AAATTTCCCTTTTTGGTTAAATCAGGTTAACTTGGGGTTCTGCCATTTGCATTCTAAAGGGTCCTAAGTTTTTCATCAAGCATAAAAGGTTAAATAACAAAGAGTCCTAGTCCAGGCATTCATAATTTTACTTTTTTAAAATCCAAATAGTTCCCTCAGTTCTCCCTGCCTTTCTGTCCCTCCAATTCACCTTATATTCAAGTATCAGTTATCCTTTATGTCATTGCCCCAAGTTTAAACTTTCCCCTACTACTGTACTTTCTTAGAAATTCCTGAACCTCACAATCCAGAGTTTCCACAGTCTTTCCCAAACTATGTTTTAATCCCGTCCCCAGACCTCTGCTCCTCCCTAACTAGTGTACTTGTTTCCCTTGCACACGTTCCCTCCCATCTCCTTTTGTTGGTCTCTACCACTTCAGTTCAGTTCAGTTCAGTTCAGTCGCTCAGTCATGTCTGACTCTTTGCAACCCCATGGACCACAGCACGCCAGGCCTCCCTGTCCATCACCAACTCCTGGAGTTTACCCAAACCCATGTCCATTGAGTTGGTGATGCCATCCAACCATCTCATCCTCTCATCCCCTTCTCCTCTTGCCTTCAATCTTTCCCAGCATCAGGGTCTTTTCAAATGAGTCAGTTCTTTGCATCAGGTGGCCAAAGGATTGGAGTTTCAGCTTCAACATCAGTCCTTCCAATGAACGCACAGGACTGATCTCCTTTAGGATGGACTGGTTGGATCTCCTTGCAGTCCGAGGCACTCTCAAGAGTCTTCTCCAACACCACAGTTCAAAAGCGTCAGTTCTTCTGTGCTCAGCTTTCTTTGTAGTCCAACTCTCACATCCATACATAACTACTGGAAAAACCATAGCCTTGACTAGATGGACCTTTGTTGACAAAGTAATGTCTCTGCTTTTTAATATGCTACAATATTCTGCCCCAGTAAAATTCCCAAGATTTAATCAATCGATTACTATGTCAGAACTCACTATACTAGATGCTGAGGCCTATGCCTTCCATGAATTCACTGCCTGCCTCCTTGTGTATGTGTGTGGGGAGAGGGAATGACAGATGTGTAAACAGTCATTTCAACAATGTAAAGATAAGTAGGATGACCCTACATCCTAGTTTGCCTCAGGCAGTCTTGGTTTATGTCTATGGCTCTGGGGTAATTAGTCACAGCATCCTCTTTCATTCTCAAAAATATCCTGGTTTGAATAAGGAATTATTTGATCACCTTAAGTCTAAGTGCTTTAAATCAAAGACACTGGAAATACAGAGGATGGTGCTTTACATCTGGGAAGGGAACATGGAGAATTCACAGGGAAGATCATGTCTCAGCAGAGTCTTTAAGGGAAAGTAGCAATTTACTGGCATGACAAGGTTGAGGTGGGGAAGGTAGTTTCCAAGAAGACAGGAGAGTTGATGCAGTGGTGAGAAGACAAGTAGCTGCTGGTTTGGTGACATGGCTGAAGTGGGAATGGTGGGAGGGAAGGGGATGTAAAACTGGACAATCAACATAGCCTGAAAAATCTAAGGCCCCATGAATCATGCATGGACAATACAGATGGAGAGAGGGGGGCGGATATGAGGAATATTATAATAAAAATAATGAGGTGCATTACCATTGTTGCTATTGCCAGCTAAATGTGTCAAGATATGCCAATGGATATTTTTATTTCTATTTTCCCTTGCTTTGAAGAAAGTAGTCTATTTCTGTTTAATTGCCTCAGGGATATTTGCTATTTGGAAAGCACAAACAGACTGAAGCCAGTTGCCCTCCTAGATTTAAAAAAAAAGAAAGAATGAATGAATGAAAGAAACAAAGAAAAGCTAAATCCATTGAATAGTTAGTTTGAACTAAAGGAAGCCACTTTTTATGACTCAAAGTACTGGTACGGCCAGATGATATGAAAGTGGAATCATATGTGTCTGGCAGGGGCCCGGGGGGAGGGTTGGGAGAGAGGAGACCTCTGGCATTGGAGAGCAATGTCTTGGGCTGCAAGGACTTTGCTGGATGGCAGTGCACAGTGAGGCTTGCCTGGGGGAGGCAAGGAGGGACCCTGGATCCTTGACATGGGATCTCAGTCTCATCAAAGGTTTCAAACCATACCTGACTGCTGTGCTTGGCAGGAGTGCTTGGAGAGGAAATAAAAAAGGGTACCTGTGCAGTAACCAGAGTGACCAGATAATTGAAAATTGATACAGTCTCACAGGGACTTCTGTACTCCCCTGGGGTAAAGGTGGAAGCCCTAAGAATAGCTATGGCTAAAAATCCTACCAGCCAGGCAGCTGGGGCTCAGAATCTTCATAAAATTGATTTGAAGACAAAAAGTGACTTGGAAATTCCTTGTATATCTGAGTTTATGAATTGAGATTTATACCAACTCCATAAAAGCAGAGTTACTACCCACAAGGTACACTATGCTGAACATCACATGAGTTACTTTATGTCTAATTTCATCCTCATAATACTCTAAAGAGCCTCCTAATGAAGGCAAAAGAGGAGAGGGGAAAAGCTGGCTTAAAACTCAACATTCAAAAAAACAGATCATGGCATCTGGCTCCATCACTTCATGGCAAATAGACACAGAAAAGTGGAAGCACTGACAGATTTTCTTGGGCTCCAAAATCACTGTGGATGGTGACTGTAGCCATGAAATTAAGAGACACCTGCTCCTTGGAAGAAAAGCTAAGAAAAACCTAGACAGTGTATTAAAAAGCAGAGACATCACTTTGCCAACAAAGGTCCATGTAGTCAAAGCTATGGTTTTTCCAGTGGTCAGATATGGATAGGGCTTCCCTGGTGGCTCAGATGGTAAAGAATCTGCCTGCAATACAGGAGATCTGGGTTCAGTCCCTGGGTTGGGAAGATCCTCTGAAGAAGGGAATGACTACCTACTCCAGTATTCTGGCCTGGAAAATTCCATGGACAGAGGAGCCTGGCAGGGTATAGTCCGTGGGATCGCAAAGAGTCGGACACGACTGTGCAACTTTCACTTGTACAGATATGACAATTGTACCAGAAAGAAGGCTGAGCACTGAAGAATTGATGCTTTCGAATTGTGGTGTTGGAGAAGTCTCTTGAGAATCCCTTGGTCAGCAAGGAGATCAAATCAGTTAATCCTAAAGTAAATTGACCCTGAATATTTATTGGAAAGACTGATGCTGAAACTGAAGTACCATCTGATGTGAAGAGCCAGCTTATTGGAAAAGACCCCAATTCTGGGAAAGATTGAGGGCAAAAGGAGAAGAGGGTGACAGAGGATGAGATGGTTGGATGGCATCATCGACTCAATGGATGTAAGTCTGAGCAAACTCCAGGAAATAGTGAAGGACGGGGAAGTCTGGTGTGCTGCAAAGAGTCAGTCACACTTCAGACTTGGTGACAGAACAACAGTTGGAGTCTGGGCGGGGGGTCCCTTAGAATCTTGGCCTAAGCCTTCTTCCAGCCTCACAGCTTTACACCTGGCTTAGTAATTCTGTTATCCTTTCATTTCAAAGATCTTTTTTATGTACACGTTTCCAGTTCTCCATCTCTGGCTCTGATCTTTCTCTTTCATTCTCTTTGCTGTTTTTGCTACTTTTGTCTAGGATACCACTATTGTATGTTCATCCCCAGGCTCAATGCCTTAGCAATTTTCATCCCTTCTCTAATTGTTAGATGTAATGAAATTAACTGGGTCCTTGCCCCCATCCCCCTTTCCATAATGTATCAAAGGTTGATTTGTCCTTCCATTGAGTCCCTTCTTTTCTGTTCCTAATGTAGGGGAGCAGAATTTGCCACCCTAAGATGTGTCTCTTTGACATATTAATTATTTTAAGCTGCTTTGTTTTTAAGCAGCAGCATCCAAGGCAAAAACTCTGAAAACCAAGTAGGAGTTACCCTTAGGTAAGAAATAATCCATTTGTAAGGGAAATCTCCATTTGTTAAGGGAGTCTTCCTTGTTGTACCTGGAAGAGGAGAATTATCAACTCTGTAGAAACTCTTATTAATGGAAAAGGCACTGACTTAAACCTGGATAATGACCTTACCCTGATCAACTTTGCTTCTGCTGTTAACTTCCCTTAACTGACTCTCCCCACCCTCATCATCCTTTTCTATCTTTAGCTGAAAAGTTAAAGTTAAGTCGCTGAGTTGTGTCCTACTCTTTGGGACCCTGTGGACTGTAGCCCACCAGGCTCCTCCGTCCGTGGGATTCTCCAGGCAAGAACACTGGAGTGGGTTGCCATTTCCTTCTCCAATCTTTAGCTGAGGGTGGTATCAAATCTGCCTGCAGTGCAGGAGACCCAGGTTCAATCCCTGGGTCAGGAAGATCCCCTGGAGAAGAAAATGGCAACCCACTCCAGTATTCTTGCCTGGAAAATCCCATGGACAGAGGAGCTTAGCAGGATACATTCCATGGGGTTGCAAGAGCTGGACATTACTTAGCAACTAAACCACTAAGGGTGGTATTTAACCTCTCTAGGTGGCTCAAATGGTAAAGAATCTGCCTGCAATGCAGGAGACATGGGCTTGGTCTCTGGGTCAGGAAGATCCCCTGGAGAAGGGAATGGCAACCCACTCCAGTATTCTTGCCTGGAGAATCCCATGGACAGAGGAGCATGGTGGGCTACAGTCCATGGGGTTGCAAAGAGTTGGATACGACTGAGTGACTAACGTTAACTTCGACCATTTAGGCGAGTTACTCAGTTTTTCCCGGTGGGTGGTGTGTTAGTCACTCAGTCATGTCTGACGCTCTGTGACTCCATGGGACTGTAGCCTGCCTCCTCTGTCTATGGAATTTTCCAGGCAAGAATACCCAGGGATTGAACCAGAGTCTCCTGTGTCTCCTGCATTGGCAGGCGGATTCTTTGTTACTGGGCCACCCGGGAAGCCTGTCTCCATGTATGCAAGTTATCAACCTTTGGTTTGTCTCCTGTTGATCTCCACTTTATTTCCTGGGCTCGCCAGAAGAATGTAGAAGGGTAGAGGCAAGTGTCTTCTTGGGTTGGGTTGGCTTGTGCGGCCTGCCTGACTATAGGGGGCGCATTCTGGCCCCTGCCCCCTCTGTCAAGTCCATCAGGGAAGGCTCTGTTGCAGCAAGGGAGACCTGTGTGTTTTGGCTCTGTTGGTCATTGGGGGTGGAGAGTGGAAACCTAGGACATTTGGAGGGATAAAGGGACCAGCTCAATCGTGGAGTAGTGATGGCAAGTCACATATTTGAAAGCGTATTCTCTGACCCAGGTTTTGCCAATAATAAAGCTGCTCTTTCGAATTCCATCTGTCTTCTCCTTTATCAAACAGTTTCTATATTACATAAACAAATAAAAGATTTGGGACAGGTTGTCTTTTCAATAACACTGAAGGGCCCTTTCCACTGCAGACATTATTTTAAACTCCTGGTGAGAAGTGAACTTGTTAGTGCTTCCTAGGAAGGGTGGTGTCAGGAGAGGAACTCGACCACCAACCCATTGGGAGGCTGTGTTTATTGCTACCAAAGATTTACACATCCATGGTGCCCCAGCTCTTTGCTTTCCAAGACTGCTTAATTTTTGCTTTCCACAAGAATTGTTGTTAATGACAAGCTCCTGCTGAGTCACTAAATGGATTTGGCAGTAATGCTGGGAGAGAGTGTGCCATGAGCTCGGAATTGGATTAACCAGACACTCAGGAGCATCCCCAACCAAGGGAAAAGACAGAAAGACGCACATTAGACATAGGGATGAGCCAGAAAGTGCACAGACAGAAAATGCAGCATATAAAACAAGGACCCAAAACCTAGGACACCAGGCCAATAAATTAACACCAGAGAAAAAGCAGGGGGGAGCAGCATGTGAACACTGTTTTAGGGAAGCACTAGATCGGAATGCCACAGCCTAGATCACTATGAAAACTAACAGCAAGAAAACTGAAAGAGTGAGTGAAGTCGCTTGGTCATTTCCAACTCTGCGACCTCTGTTGGGCTGCACCCCACAGGTCTACAAAGCCTGTACTTGTCCAGCTTCAAGGCCAAAGAGCCAGGAGTCAGAGACAGAAAGATCAATGGTTTAACGCAGCGCTTCCTAACCTTTTTGGCACCAAAGACTGGTTTCTTGGAAGACCATTTTTCCCGGGCTGGGGACAGGGGGCTGGTTCCGGTGGTCATGGGAGCGATGGGGAGGGCCAGGTGAAGAAGCATCACTCATTCTCCCACTGCTCACCTCCTGCAGAGCTGCCTGGTTCCAAACAGTATGCAGGCTGGTACTGCCCCCCAGTCTGGGGGCTGGGGACCCCTGGTTTAATGGACGGGAGAGCTTACATGTCTGAAGCAAGGTCCTGGAATGACACGTCCCCGTGTGCCTCACCGTGTGCAGCAGGCTGCGGGCGGGACATGGCAGCAGTCTTGACTTCCAGAGAGAAGGGGAGGTTGCCCACTGTCGGGGAGCTGGCGTTAGGTGGGCTCATTAGTTACCGGGGAAACTTACTGCTCCCTAGACAAGAATAATCAGCAGCTGGAGCCCGGGGCAAGTAAGGAGGAAGGTCAGTCCTGTGCATAGGGTTTAGGTGAAGCAGGCACTGGCCGGGCAGGGGAAGCAAACACAGAACAACAGAGTAGCCATCTTGAGGGGCCTGACCTGCAACCTGCCAATTATTCACAAGCTTCCAGTAAATATGACTCATTACTGCCCCCCGCCCAGCTTATGCTTCCCCTGTGGCTCAGCTGGTAAAGAATCCATCTGCAATGCTGGAGACCTGGGTTCAATCCCTGGAGAAGGGAAAGGCTACCCATTCCAGTATTCTGGCCTGGAGAATTCCATGTACAGTCCATGGGGTTGCAAAGAGCCGGACATGACTAAGCGACTTTCATTTTCACCCCAACTTATTCTGTTAAAATTTAAAATCTTTAAAAAGACATCTGAGGAAATGGAGCTTAAATATGAAGATCAAAAATATCATTCTTTTTAGATGAAAAGTGAAAGTCGCTCAGTCATGTCCGGCTCTTTGCAACCCCATGGACTGTACATGGAATTCTCCAGGCCAGAATACTGGAGTGGGTAGCCTTTCCCTTTTCCAGGGATCGAACCCACGTCTCCTGCATTACAGGAGATCCTCTGGCCCAAGTTTTTTCCCTAGGAATTATTATTATGTTGCTCTATGTTCTAAAGTGCTTGTATATAAATTGAAGTTCAGCAGTTACAACTTATCCTATGCTGTTTCCCTCAATACCTAAATAATCATTGGACATTGTGTTTCAAGCTCTTTTGAATACTCAGAGTCCTAAATTCTGGACTATGACAGTGGTGAGATGGGCAGCAGGTCTTTATTGAATATCTGCAATGGTACAAGCCCTATGCTAAGCATTTCACATACAATTTCACATTTATCTTGAGCCTCATAAAAACTCCATTTTGTTTTTAATAAACGAAGAAACCAAGCCTTAAAGAGGCTGACCCTTAATGAAATAAAGGAGAGAAAAGTGTTTTTAAAATAATCAAGAAAATAGCCATATTCAATAAATATTTATGACTGAACAACTGATTCTAGTTCCTTGAAATCTGATAACCATTACATGGCATACACAGGCAATTGTGTATGTTCAAAAACTATTTTGTTTTATTTACACATTAGTAAACGTAGATAGGCAGTTTCAAACAGTTCTGTCTGTATTGACCTGTATCTCCTGAAGTGCTTCCTTATGCTCTCTAGAAGGTAGGATTTTCCAAAGTGCATTTTGTGGGATGTTACTGGGTAGCATGTATGTTTTGGGAAGTGCTGACTCCAACAACAGTAAACACTTTTGTTTTTTGCAGGATTTATCACAGCCTTTAATTATTCATAAGCTCTGTGATTCTCTAAGAAGGCATTTTAGTATATATGTGGTGTTTCTAAGCATTTTTGACCATGAAACCCTTTTCTAGTATTGCATCTAGTGAGAGTGCTATTCAATCAAACTGAATCTAGAAATTGTGTTCGCAGAGTCTCTTACATTAACTCCAAGCCTTTTAGGTTTGCAAATCAAAGTGAGCAGCTTGAATGCAAAAGGAACAGGTAAAAGAACAAAGGGCTATTCTGCATAAGAACATTCTCAACTGGAAAAGAAATTACAAAGCAGGTTATCAAAGTTGTATTTAATTTGAATTCAAACAAATCATTTGTGGAGCAAAGAGGAATTTTGCTTCAGCATTGGCAAGACTAACAAGCACAGCCAAAATAGGTCTTTAAAACTTTGATTCTTACCCTACAGATTAATACCAACTTTTAACTGATTAAGAAACATAATGAGATCATATGGTTGGCAGACACCTTGCACAGAGCTCCATTATTTGGTCAATAAATGAATAAATACTTGTGGAGTGAATGAATAAAAAGCCTTCTAGCATCTGTGACAGTGCTGACCTAGCTTCCTTTTGAATCCTTTCAGGAGTAGGATATCCACCACCATTCAAGGCAGCTGGCCACCTACTGCTCTGGATAGCTCAAGTTACCAAACTGCTTCTCGCGTTTAAAAAACAGAGAGAGAACACTTAAGGTCCACAGAAATCTAGGCTAGTCTCTTTAGGTGAACAGAGAAAAGACACACAGAGTTGTAAACAACATCCTCAGTTATCATTACGGATGACCATTCAGTGTTTTGGTTGACAGGCAAAATCCATTTCCTTTTAACTTATTCCCAACCATGTCCACTTGCAAAATTGAACAGCATAGTTTGGTTGTTTTTTTTTTTTTTCATTTTTTTTTCTACATGATGACTTAAAATATTTGAATGTAGTTATCTTGACTCCTCTAGACTTTTTCTTCTCCAAGATACACATACCCAATTCATTCAAGCAAGGTATGGCTCAATTTTTACTTCATATCACTTTGACTCATCAGTGGGCATTTGCCACTTAAGCAGTTTGTGCCAAGGAACGACTGTTGGTCCACATTCTGCAAGTGGCAGACTTAAGGATGAAGAAAAGAGTTTTGAGCTTCACTTGTGCTCTTGAGTAAGCACAAAGGCCACTGAGCAAAAGGTATCAATATTTCAAAGGGAAATTTCCTTTGTATGGTAGTCACCATGCCTATCTGTCTAGCAGGAATGTCTACTCAGACCATGGGAGAGAAGTTAAAAGCATCATGCTAGCTCTATGGACCACAGCCTTGTCTAACTCAATGAAACTAAGAGCCATGCTGTGTAGGCCACCCAAGATGGGTGGGACATGGTGGAGAGTTATGACAAAACGTGGTCCACTAGAAAAGGGAATGGCAAATCATTTCAGTATTCCTGCCTTGAGAACCCCATGAACAGCATGAGAAGGCAAAAAGATACGACACTGAAAGATGAACTCCCAGGCCGGTAGGTGCCCAATATGCTACTGGAGATCAGTGGAGAAATAACTCCAGAAAGAATGAAGAGGCGGAGCCAAAGAAAAAACAACACCCAGTTGCGGATGTGACTGGTGATGGAAGTAAAGTCTGATGCTGTAAAGAACAATATTGCATAGGAACCTGGAATGTTAGGTCCATGAATCAAGGTAAATTGGAAGTGGTCAAACAGGAGATGGCAAGAGTGAACATCGACATTTTAGGAATCAGTGAACTACAATGGACCGGAATGGGAGAATTTAATTCAGATGACCACTGTATCTGCTACAGTGCCCACAGATCCCTTAGAAGAAATGGAATAGCTCTCATAGTCAACAAAAGAGTCCAAAACAAAGTACTTGGGGGCAATACCAAAAATGACAGATGATCTCTGTTTGTTTCCAATGCAAACCATTCAATATCACATTAATCCAAGTCTATGCTCCAGCCACTAATGCAGAAAAGCTGAAGTTGAATGGTTCTGTGAAGACCTACAAGACCTTCACCGAAAGGCGACTAGGCTTCAACAGTGTGTGAACGGCGAACTTCCAGATGTTCAAAGTGGATTTAGAAAAGGCGGAGGAACCAAAGATCAAGTTACCAACATCAGTTGGATCATCAAAAAAGCAAGAGAGTTCCAGAGAAACATCTACTTTGGCTTTATTGACTACATCTAAGCCTTTGACTTTGTGGATTACAACAAACTGTGGAAAATTCTTCAACAGATGGGATACTAGACCACCTGACCTTCCTCCTGAGAAATGCGTATGTAGGTCAAGAAGCAACAGTTAGAACTGGACATGGAACAACAGACTGGTTCCAACTTGGGAAAGGAGTATGTCAAGGCTGCATTTTGTCACCTTGCTTATTTAACTTAATGCAGAGTACATCATGCAAAATATTGAGCTGGATGGAACACAAGCTGGAATCAAGATTGCTGGGAGAAATATCAATAACCTCAGATATGCAGATGACACCACCCTTAAGGCAGAAAGCAAAGAAGAATTAAAGAGCCTCTTGATGAAAGTGAAAGAGGAGCATGAAAAAGTTGGCTTAAAACTCAACATTCAGAAAACTACGATCATGGCATCTGATTCCATCACTTCATGGAAAATAGATGGCAAAAAAATGAAAACAACGAGAGACTTTATTTTCTTGGGCTCCAAAACCACTGTAGATGGTGATGCAGCCATGAAACTGAAAGATGCCTGCTCCTTCAAAGAAAAGCTATGACCAACCTAAACAACTATTAAAAAGCAGTGTCATTACTTTGCCAACAAAGGTCCATCTAGTCAAAGCTATGGTTTTTCCAGCGGTCATGTATGGATATGAGAGTTGGATTATAAAGAAAGCTGAGTGCTGAAGAATTGATGCTTTTGAACTGCGGTGTTGGAGAAGACTCTTGAGAGTCCCTTGGACACCAAGGAGATCCAACCAGTCCATCCTAAAGGAACTCAGTCCTGAATATGCATTGGAAGGACTGATGCTGAAGCTGAAACTCCAATCCTTTGGCCATCTGATGCAAAGAACTGACTCATTGGAAAAGACCCTGATGCTGGGAAAGATTGAAGGCTGGAGGAGAAGGGGACAACAGAGGATGAGATGGTTGGATGGCATCACTGACTCAATGGACATGAGTTTGAGCAAGCTCCGGGACTTGGTGATGGACAGGGAAGCCTGGCGTGCTATAGTCCATGGGGTCACAAAGAGTTGGACATGACTGAGTGACTGAACTGAACTGAAGTCTATGTGCGGGTCTTCTTGCCAAATGACCACCTTGCAGAAAAGTGAGTGCCTGAGTGCTGCACAATATTCCTGAACAAGGCTTGGCAACTACAGCCCGAGGGACATGACCAGCTTGATTCCTGTTTCAGGAAGGCCCAGAGCCAAGAATGATTTTTACTTTTGTAAATGGTTGAAAAAGAATCAAAAGTAGAATATGATTTGTAACACAAAATTTATGCAAAATTCAAATTTCAGTGTCCATAAAAAAATGTTAATGGAGTATCAGTCATGGGGTTCAAGAATGCTACATCAAAAGAAGGCACTTTGGTATACTTAATATTTTAAGTTAAAGGAGTTAAGAAAAGAGCAGAAGCAGGAACGTCTCTGATTCCCCTTGCCCTTCTTGAAACATGTCATAAAACGCTCATGTCTCTAGTGTAGCTCCCCTCCCTATACCAGGGGGACAGGCGCATCCTTATCTCTGAAGTCAAAAGGACACTGAGAAGAATCCTAGCAAATAAGCCTTGCTATGTTTCCCCCAGTTTTCTTACACTTATCTCACATTACTTGACCTATCGTATTTCTCCACAACTATCCATTCTTCATTACGTGTCATCGCTCAGTCCTGTCCAACTCTTTGTGACCTCATGGACTGTATCCTACGAGGCTCCTCCCTCCATGGGATTTTCCAGGCTAGAGTACAGGAGTGGGTTGCCATTTCCTTCTCCAGGGGATCTTCCCGACCCAGGGATCAAACCTGGGTCTCCTGCATTGCAGACAGACGCTTTACCCTTTAAGCCAAAACTAGCCTAATGACATTTTCTGTCTCTCTGGATCTTTACTTCCTTAGGAAGGATCCTGTGTCACGTAAAACTTATATTAAATAAATATATATGTTTTTCTCCTGTTACTCTCTCTTTGTTAGTTTAATTTGCAAACCCAGCCAGTGACCCTAAAAGGGCTGAGGAAAAACTTTCCTCCACTGAAGTCAGATCATTTGCTTATGTATGGTCCTGATAGAATGGTAGAGTTTGGTCACTGTGATGGAGACTGTTGTTGCTGTTCAGTCGCTCGGTCATACATGACTCTTTGTGACCCCATGGACTGCAGCACGCCAGGCTTCCCTGTCCATCATCAACTCCTGGAGCTTGCTCAAACCCATGTCCATTGAGTTGGTGATGCCATCCAACCATCTCATCCTCTGGCGTTCCCTTCTCCTCCTGCCTTCAATCTTTCCCAGCATCAGGGTCTTTCCTAATGAGTCAGTTCTTCACATCAGGTGGCCAAAGGATTGGAGCTTCAGTATCAGTCTTTCTAATGAATATTCAGGACTGATTTCCTTTCGAACTGACTGGTTTGATCTCCTTGCAGATAGAGACTGTATGGCCCGCAAAGCCCTCAATCCATGGTCCATCTGGCCCTCATGGAAAAGTTGGCTGACTTCTATTCTAGATTGCTGGAAGAAAGCATACATACACCCTAACCATCTAATACTACATAAGGACAGCTTCCATCTACTCCCAAGTAACTCACAAGCAAAAGTAGGTGTTAGCTCTTCAAGCAGCCTTTCCTTATCACCCAATCTCTTACCAGTCACTCTACTTTAGAAAAGCACCTCATGGTACTTAATAGCAACTGAACTTATCTAACATATATATTTTTACTTTATAAGGTCTGTCCTCCCCATCTTTCCCCAGCAATTAATCCCCCAGAATATGAAGGCGAGATGACATATCATTTTTACCACTGTATCTCTAGCTGAGAACAGTGCCTTGTACCTGTCAGTTCAGTTCAGTCGCTCAGTCGTGCCCGATTCTGTGACCCCATGAATCACAGCACGCCAGGCCTCCCTGTCCATCACCAAAGCCCTTTAAATTTTAGTTGAATAGAGAATTGTTTATAAAATCAAATGAGCCAAACATTTTTAGAAAATAATTCAGAAGAGTATTATTTCTTATTTCGAGGAACAAATGTCTCCACAAAGACTCATGTTTTCAATTTAGAATTCATTTAAAAACAATAGATACACTTTCATGAAATAATAGCTCTTCATTCTTCTAACAAGGACCATGTAAACATCAAGGAGGCAATTTGCTCAATTTCTCTGTATCTAAGTTTCCTCATTTGTAAAATGGCCCTAATGATTCAAGGGTCATAAATGAAATAATATGTTAAATCACTCTGAGTTGTTGGGGAAAATATACTACATAAAGTCAAGATAACAGTATCACTTGTAATATAATGCCCAGTCATTTACGTGGTAACACGAGAAACACATTAACCACCAAATAAGAAATGTTTCTATAAATATATTAGACATTTTCTAGGTGCCAGAAAGAGATGGAATGTACAATATTTCAGCCACTGTCAAGCCAGATTAGATGTGATTCTAGGTAGGTAAAACATCATAGTAAAATTCATATCACCAATCTCCTAAGATACATGCAAATGTTTTTAAGAAGTGCTATAACATATAAAACTTGAAAATATCTTTTTGGCCCAGTTCTCCTCTTTACACCCAACACAGCTTCTAGGGCAGTATCTTTTAGGCCAAACATGTCAAAGGGAGACACTACGAGACATTTAAGTGACGCTTGGATAGAAGGGAGAGTCACAGAGTAGCGGAGGGGCAGACCACTGCATGGAAAGCATATGTTTCCAGACGGTGTAAAAGAAGAAAAGACTCTAATAGAAATTAAGTATCTATCAGGTATCAACAAATGGTGCTTTATGTTGATTTCTTTTTTTAAAGCCCAAAATAAACACATACGTCCCTATCAGTACCCCATTTAGAAACAGAGAAGCTGAAGTTTAGACAGATGACGACATGGGGACCCTGAAGTTTACACAGATCACAGTGCTCATGAATGAAGTAAAATTTTTTTCTGGGAAATTCCATTCATTCACAAATAGGTTTTAAGCCCCTTTTACGGGCTCAATACCAGTCTCAAGAGTCAAGAACCAGGCCAAACACTGGGGAACAATGATGAGATGTCCCTGCCGTTCTGAAGGTTGCACTGGCAGAGACAGACATTAAATATACAACTATGTCAATTAACCTTTCACTTTAAGTTGTGAGAAGGATTACAGAAGGAAATTTTGTGGGAACTTATGGAATGATCAAAGATGACTTCCTAGGAAATATCGTGATATTGAAGCAAAAAGGTGATTATCAGTTGCAGGAAAATGAAAAAGGAAAAGATTCTAGGCACACAAAAATAATATTTCAAAGGTTTAGTAGCAGGAAAGAACTTGGAATATGGGCCACTGAAAGGTCACTTGTATTGGAGCAGCTGCCTCTTTCCTCAAGATACTTCTAAGGGACATTGCTGTTATAAATACACAAATCTAAGATGTGCAACCTAGACCAGAATATGCATGTTAAACTGGTGAAGAGCAGGACAAGATGCTGGGCAAGTCAATCATCTCCACAGCACAAAGGACACTGCTTGTGTCCGCAGGATCAGGGTCCATACTGTATAAGCAGGCTTCCCTGGTGGCTCAGGGTTCAACAACCCACCTGCAACACAGGAGATGCAGGAGACACAGGTTTGATCCCTGGGTTGGGAAGACCCCCTAGAAAAGGCAATGGCACCCCACTCCAGTACTCTTGCCTGGAAAATCCTATGGACAGAGGAGCCTGGTGGGCTACAGCCCAAGGGGTCACCAAAGAGTCAGACACAATTTAGGACTATGCAACATCATTTACAAACACCTCTATATGTAGTGGGCAGTCACTAAAGGTTTTTAGCAGAGAAGTGACATAATCAGACCTGTATTCAAATAAGAACAAGCTTTGTGACTACTGTGAACGTTCTGATAAAATGGATTATAAATAATCTTAAGTAAATTAAGTCTCTTTAAAAACATTATACATTGGAAAGATAAATCACATAACCAAATTTTTGGCAAACTATACAATAGAAACCTGATATGATGGTGTTGCTTCTCAAAAGGTGGTCCAGCCACCAGCAGCATCAAGAGCAGCATTACCTGGCAGCTTATTAGAAAAGCAGAATTTCAGGTACCCCGCACCCCCAAGACCTAAAATCAAATCTGCAGTTTTAAACAGCTACCCGCACTGCAAAGTTCAGAAGCCTTGCTTTACGTTATCACGCCCTACAGTCACCCTACCCTCATGTAGACTCAGCACAAACCCTAGATGATACCTGTCTCTGGGACCTGAATAATTCTGTAGAGACCACTGATATTCTAGGCTAGTCTGTCATCATTGGTGAATAGGAGCCTTGATTGGAAAGAGTAAGGCAAAAAATACACAAATTAACTCCACTGTTCTAAGTAAGAATATGGTACAAATCAAGGAAAGAAAAAAAATATTGAAGAAGTGAGAATACAGACATTGTCACTATCAAAAGTAGCCAAGGACATTGAAGTTAGGAGTGCTAAGGGTACCAGGAGGGAGCATTTTAGTTTTGGTTACCTCTTTCCAAGACAGCTATAAAATCGCATTTTAGTCACACATAAAGTGAAACACACACACACATGCTGTACAATAAAACACAAAGCCTCTGCCATAATATTCCTTATTATCCAAAAGACCAAGAAAATAGAGAATTTGAGTTGATTTGGCTTCCCAGGTGGCTCAGATGGTAAAGGACCCACCTGCAATGTGGGAGACCGTGGTTTGATCTCTAGGTTGAGAAGACCCCCAGGAGAAGGGAGTGACCCAGTTCAGTTGCTCAGCATGTCTGACTCTTGGAAACCCATGGGCTGCAACACGCCAGGCTTCCCTGTCCATCACCAACTCCTGGAGCTTGTTCAACTCATGTACATCGAATTGGGAATGCCATCCAACCATCTCATACTTTATCTTCCTCTTCTCCTCCTGCCATCAATCTTTCCCAGCATCAGTGTCTATTCCAATGAGTCAGTTCTTCACATCAGGTGGCCAAAGTATTGGAGTTTCAGCTTCAGCATCTAAAGTATTGGAGTTTTAGCTTCAGCTTCCAATGAATATTCAAGACTGATTTCCCTTAGGGTGGACTGCTTTATCTTCTTGCTATCCAAGGGACTCTCAAGAGTTCTCCAACACCACAGTTTAAAAGCATCAATTCTTCGGTGCTCAGCTTTCTTTATACTCCAACTCTCCCATCCATACATGACTACTAGAAAAACCATAGCTTTGACTAGACAGACCTTTGTTGGTAAAGTAATGTCTCTGTTTTTTAATATGCTATCTATGTGTTGGTCATAGCTTTTCTTCCAAGGAGCAAACGTCTTTAAATTTCATGGGGGTAGTCCCCATCTGCAGTGATTTTGGAGTCCAAGAAAATAAATGCTGTCACTATTTCCACTGTTCTATTTGCTATGAAGTGATGGGACCAGATGCCATGATCTTAGTTTTCTGAATGTTGAGTTTTAAGCCAACTTTTTCATGCTCCTCTTTCACTTTCATCAAGAGGCTCTTTAGTTCTTCTTCACTTTCTGCCATAAGGTGGTATCATCTGCATATCTGAGGTTATTGATATTTCTCCCAGCAATCTTAATTCCAGCTTGTACTTCTTCCAGCCCAGCGTTTCTCATGATGTACTCTGCATATAAGTTAAATAAGCAGGGTGACAATATACAACCTCGACGTACTCCTTTCCCAATTTGGAACTAGTCTGTTGTTCCATGTCCAGTTCTAACTGTTTCTTCCAGACCTGCATACAGATTTCTCAGGAGGAAGCTCTGATATTCCCATCTCTTGAAAAATTTTCCACAGTTTGTTGTTATCCACACAGTCAAAGGCTTTGGTGTAGTCATTAAAGCAGAAGTAGATGTTTTTCTGGAACTCTCTTGCTTTTTCCATGATCCAACGGATGTTGGCAATTTGATCTCTGGTTCCTCTGCCTTTTCTAAATCCACCTTAAACATCTGGAAGTTCATGGTTCACGTATTTTTGAAGCCTGGTTTGGAGAATTTTGAGCATTACTTTGCTAGCGTGTGAGATGAGTGCAATTGTGTGGTAGTTTGAACATTCTTTGGCATTGCCTTCCTTTGGGATTAGAATGAAAACTGACCTTTTCCAGTCTTGTGGCCACTGCTGAGTTTTCCAAATTTGCTGGCATACTGAGTGCAGCACTTTCACAAAATCATCTTTTAGGATTTGAAATAGCTCATCTGGAATTCCATTACCTCCACTAGCTTTGTTCGTAGTGATGCTTCCTAAGGCCCACTTGACTTCACATTCCAGGATGTCTGACTCTAGGTGAGTGATCACACCATCATGGTTATCTGGGTCATGAAGATCATTTTTGTATAGTGCTTCTGTGTACACACTCCTGTATTTCTGCCTTGATAATTCCATGGACAGAGGAGTCTGGCTGTAGTCACGGACTACAGTCCGTGGAGTCACAAAGAGTAGCAAACAACTGAGCGACCAACACTTTCATTCATTTTAAGTTAACCAACCCTTTGTAGTGGTAGCAGGGGTTTTTCTAGAATTTTCTGTAGATCTGTTTCTTGATTACCTTTAGGCACTGTGTTACATGGTTGAAAAGTACAGAATGTACTACCAACATTATCCACCATAGAGGTTCCTGATAGCTTTCATGAATTGAGACTCTGCAATTTTGTGAGCTTTCTGTGGCTCCACTGCGATGCCCTGCAGCGAGGCGGGTGAAAGCGCAGACTCTGAACATCAGCTTTGCCTCAAATCCTGCTTTTCCAATTACGAGGTGTGTGATTTGGACAAATAACTTGATTTCTCTGTCTCACTTTCTGCCTCTATAAAATTGAGATAATAATAGTACCTGCCACACAGAGTTGTGTTGAGGGTTCAGTGATTAAACACATTTAAAGTACTTAGAGGCAATGTCTGGACCATGTTAAAAATTATGTATTTGCTAGTTTGTTGTGGTTGTTATATTACAACTGAAAATCACCAGAAGCAAAGAAATTTCACTGAGGATCATTCTTGGGGCAATGGGCAAAGGAAAGAGGGTTAGTCACACTTCATTCAAATGTCACTAGCAGGAAAAAGCCAACTGCTAACAACTGGGAAATTGCCAGATATTTGTTCCTTTGATGTCACAAGTCAGACACTGGTTAAAGCCATGTGGCCTCAGTGACGTAATGCCAAAACAACTGCCTTGGGTTTTTAACATCAATAACCCAAAATAATTTATAAATTTAAAATCTTCTGTAAACATTAGTAGTTGAGAGGTTTCTTCCTTCAAATTTAGAATACCCCATCTTAAAAATAAAACTAACAAACATTACCTTCTCAAGTCCACTGAACCTTAGCCAAGCTTCCTAGAAGCTTGCAGCCTATGAAGCACATATTATAAATTAAAAGTTTACTATATATTTATTTATTAAATTTTTCTATTTTCTGACACTGAGTTGTATCTCATATTACAAAAAAGTTATTTTTCGCCCTTGAGGGATGGTATGGGGAGGAAGGTGGAAGGGGGGTTCAGGAGGGGAACACATGTACACCTGTGGTGGATTCATGTTGATGTATGGCAAAACCAATACAATATTGTAAAGTAATTGGCCTCCAATTAAAATAAATAAATTTATATTAAAAAGTTATTTCTGTATATACTCTGCCAATTCTTTTTAACATAAATAGAAATTCTGATAAATCATTTTCATAGTTCAGTTCAGTGGTTCCACCATGTTCAACTCTTTGTGACCCCATTGACTGCAGCACGCCATGCTTCCCTGTCCATCACTAACTCCCAGGGCTTGCTCAAACTCAAGTGCATCGAGTTAGTAATGCCATCCAACCATCTCATCCTCTGTTGTCCCTTCTTCCTCCCGTCTTCAATCTTTCCCAACATCAGGGCCTTTTCAACAAGTCAGCTCTTCCCATCAGGTGGACAAAGTACTGGAGTTTCAGCTTCAGCATCAGTCTTCCCAATGAATATTCAAAACTGATTTCCTTTAGGATGGACTGGTTTGATCTCCTTGCTGTCCAAGGGACTCTCAAGAGTCTTCTCTAACACCGCATACAAAAGCATCAATTCTTTGGTGCTCAGCTTTTTTTATAATCCAACTCACATCCATACATGACTACTGGAGAAACCATAGCTTTGACTATACAGACCTTTGTTGCAAAGTAATGACTCTGCTTTTTAATATGCTGTCTAGGTAGGTCACAGCTTATCTTCCAAGGAGCAAGCATCTTTAAGTTTCATGGCTGTAGCTACCATCTGCAGTCATTTTGGAACCCAAGAAAATAAAGTCTGTCACTGCTTCCATTGTTTCCCCATCAATTTGCCATGAAGTGATGGGACAGATGCCATGATTTTAGCTTTCTGAATGTTGAATTTTAAATCAACTTCTTCACACTCCTCTTTCACTTTCATCAAGAGGCTTTTTAGTTCCTCTTCACTTTCTTCCATTAGGGTGGTGTCATCTGCATATATGAGGTTATTGATATTTCTTCCTGGAATCTTGATTCCAGCTGTGTTTCATCCAGCCAGGCCTTTCGCATGCTGTACCCTGCATATAAGTTAAACAAGCAGGGTGACAATATACAGCCTGATATACTCCTTTCCCAGTTTGGACCAGTCTGTAGTTCCATGTCCAGTTCTAACTGTTGCCTCTTGACCTGCATATAGATTTCTCAGGAGGAAGGTCAGGAGGTCTGGTATTTCCATATCTTGAAGAATTTTTCCACAGTTTGTTGTGATCCACACAGACAAAGGCTTTAGCATAGTCAATAAAGCCGAAGTAGATGTTTTTCTGGAACTCTCTTGCTTTTTTCTATGATCCAGTGGATGTTGGCAATTTGATCTCTGGTTCCTCTGCATCTTCTAAATCCAGCTTGATCAGCTGGAAGTTCTTGGTTCACATACTGTTGAAGCCTAGCTTGGAGAATTTTGAGCATTACTTTACTAGCATGTGAGATGAGTGCAATTGTGTGGTAGTTTGAACATTTTTGGCATTGCCTTTCTTTGGGACTGGAATGAAACCTGACCTTTCCAGTCCTGTGGCCACTGCTGAGTTTTCCAAATTTGCTGGCATATTGAGTGGAGCACTTTCACAGCATCATCTTTTAGGATCTGAAATAGCTCAGCTGGAATTCCATCACCTCCACTAGCTTTGTTCGTAGTGATGCTTCCTAAGGCCCACTTGACTTCACATTCCAGGATGTCTGACTCTAGGTGAGTGATCACACCATCGTGGTTATCTGGGTCATGAAGAACTTTTTTGTATAGTTCTTCTGTGTATTCTTGCCACCTTTTCTTAATATTTTCTCCTTTTGTTAGGGCCACAGCATTTCTGTCTTTTATTGTGCCCATCTTTGCATAAGATGTTCGCTTGGTATCTAAATATCTTGAAGAAATCTCTAGTCTTTCCCATTCTATTATTTTCCTCTATTTCTTTGCACTGATCAGTTAGGAAGGCTTTCTTATTTCTCCTTGCTATTCTTTGGAACTCTGCATTCAAATACTTATATCTTTCCTTTTCTTCTTTACCTTTCGCTTTTCTTCTTTTCTCAGCTATTTGTGAGGCTTCATCAGACAATCATTTTGCCTTTTTGCATTTCTTCTTGTTGATGGTTTTGATCACTGCTTCCTGTACAATGTTATGAACCTTGGCCCATTGTTCTTCAGGCACTCTGTCTATCAGATCTAATCCCTTGAATCTATTTGTCATTTCCACTGTATAATCGTAAGGGATTTGATTTGGGTCATACCTGAATCGTCTAGTGGTTTTCCCTACTTTTGATTTCCTACTTTTTCATTGAAGTCACCTCTGATTAAAAGGACATCTTTTTTGGGTGTTAGTTCTAGAAGGTCTTATAAGTCTTCATAGAATTGTTCAACTTCAGCTTTTCAGCATTAGTGGTTTGGGCATAGACTTGAATTACTGTTGTATGAATCATTTGCGTTGGAAACGAACAGAGATCGTTATGTCATTTTTAGTATTGCCCCCAAGTACTGTGTTTTGGACTCTTCTGTTGACTGTGAGGGCTATTCCATTTCTTCTAAGGGATTTCTCCTACGCACAGTAGGAGATCAATGGTTCTGAATTAAATTCACCCATTCCGGTCCATTGTAGTTCACTGATTCCTAAAATGTCAATGTTCACTCTTGCCATCTCCTATTTGACCACTTCCAATTTACCCTGATTCATCGACCTCACATTCCAGGTTGCCTAGGAAGGCAATATTGTTCTTTACAGCATCAGACTTTACTTCCATCACCTCACATCCACCACTTGCTCATTTTCGTAGAACAAGACCTAAAGCTACAGACATAAACCCCTTATATTTTAATGTTTATAATATATGGTTGTCTATCAAAAAAAAGTACTTTACCTAACAGAATTTAATGATTGCTTATTGGGTGAAGAGGACCTTGTTTTTAAAATACATACAATAAAAATGTGTATTTATAATCTCCATTCTTATTCCTGAGCCAATTTAACAAAAGTGAAATTTTATCAGTTAGACTAAAAAGGGACTATTCATAAAGAAAAGTCTCCCATAAACAGGCCAATAGTTATGCTGCTTGAAACACCTAATCAGAACATTTTACTCTAAAATTTTGCTTTCCTAAAGATGTGATCAAACTTCTAAATTACCAAATGGTATTAAATGAAGAGAAAATCTCTGAAAAAATATTACATATGTATTTTTAGGTGCATAATAATTTTGACTTCAGTCTAGTTAATAAGATTCCCTGAGCATATTGTTTCTAACTTAAAGTGACAAGGTTTCTAATGGAGTTTAATAAGTCAGTCAATCAACTGATCAGTAAATTCTGTCACTTCATCCTTACACTAATGAAGTAGCTAACAAAATTAATACAAGACAATACTAAAGCTAAGATCAAACATAACAACCTTTCCAAAAACTGGTAAGATATTTTAGCAGGCTGGGTAAATACACTTCTGCACTCCCTAAGAACCAGAACGGAAGGAGCTACAGTAGGTACCATTTTGATAACTTTTAAGTCCCTCAAAAACAACATCATGTTATATATACAAAAGGTAGATGTAATATAAACGTAGAATTCTTTTGCTAGAAAACTTGGTTATTCATTTAACCACAATTGCTATCCCTGTACTTAGTGGCTATATTAGAATAGCCCAATGTTTCATCACAATTGTTTTTCTAGGCTGAACTATATAACCCTATTAAAAGGAAACTATTTCTCTTCTAGGACCATGTTCATGAGCTTCAATGATCATATTCACATTAGAGTAACTCTCCAGCCATGTCAGATACTATCCATGTTGAGTAGGCACCTTACCTGGAAGTTCAGATTATAAAGTTTAAGTGAAACTCCATATTTTATATCCCAACTGATCACTGAGCAATCACTGCACTTTTTCCATAAAAAGCACCATGCTATCTTGAGGAAAATATAAAAATAAAAATCTGTGATCACCACTGACTACCTGGCTGGCAAGAGCAGTTACATGCATATGCACTGGGGTGTCCTGCTTGATTCAACCGGAGACTGGACAGATTACAGTTCTTCCAGATACCCATGGCCCACTCTAGGATTTAATCTGCAAGAATATTTGTATAGCATTGTAGGGGAAAGAAAGTGCCAGGTTGGGTTCAGAATCCCAGGTTACCCACAATTTCTCAGCTACATGTGTCTCTTGGCAAATAACAGTATCTTAAACTCTAATGCTATTTTTAACATGATGAAAATAATTATACTTACTTTATAGGGTGTTAAGAGTCAAATTAGATAGAAAATGTGAGGTGCCTTGCAGAGTGCCTGAGAGCTAACAAGTGAACTATGTATGTTGGCTATTTGACCAATTAATTCCCCTAGCACCTGTTTTCCCGTTAGGAGAGTGGAGTTCAAGATATTGAAACTAGAGATCCTGCTTTCCGTTGAACTTTGTGAGATTTAAGGCCCACATAGAACTGCTCGGGGGCTCAGAGAATAAAGTCAGATTCAGGGTTGAGGAGAGGTAGTCTCCAAACCTCTGCTTGGAACATGGTGAGGCTGGAGGACTCACAGTGCCCTTTGGCACCACAAGATTTCTGGATTTGGGAGCGCCAGGAGAGAAGCAGAGGGCTCAGCAGTAGGGCACCTCCCCTGTGTGGTTTTTGGGGAACAAACCTCAAGGCGAGCAGAAGAGAAAGCTATGGGGAACTGGTTGTGGGCAAATCTGAGAAAGCAAATACTCCAGAAATGACTGGAACTGTCTGGAAGGGGATGCTGCGAACCTCGTTTTGTATACAACAGGCTGGTAGGGCCTGGTAGCTTTTGCCTTATTAACATACAAATATAATAACAATACAAGGCAGACTAAGTGACGAGCAGTAGCCGCCGTAACAGATGCTGTGAAGTTCAAGGGAGGGAGAGATCAGTGTGAGACAGTGTTCAGAGATCTAGAGCTTAGCAGAATCCCAGGTTACCCACCACTTAGCACCCTTGTCCACTGGTGGAGGCTAGGTGGGTCTTTCAAGCTGGAAAAATGGGTGAGCAAAGTGTGGAAGGAACACGTGGTGGTGGTGGTGGTGATTTAGTCACTAAGTCGTGTCCGACTCTTGCGACCCCATGGACTGTAGCCCTCCAGGCATCTCTGTCCATGGGATTCTCCAGGCAAGAATCTTGGAGTGAGTTGCCATTTCCTTCTCCAGGGGACCTTCCAGAACCAGGGATCCAACCTGCATCTCCTGCAATGCAGGTGGTCTCTTGCACGGCAGGCAGATTCCATACCAGACCCACCAGGGAAGCCTAGAAGAAGCACGCACATGGGGCTTTGTGGACAATGGCTGGAATACATGTGAGCGTGTGTGCCCACACACACACAAGGGAACAGTGGGGAAATGGGTTACAAAACTAGTCTGGGGTCATATTTGAATGGCCAAAGCTTAGGGATTTGTTCTTGTGATAGGGGACTAGAGAAAAAAAATATTTTGAATAGGGAAGACTATACTGAAACTAATGATTGATAAAAAGAATCTGGCTATCTGTGTAGTATAGAGCAGAAGGAATGCATAGGGGTATGTAAAGATGGTTAGAAAACTCTTTATAGATGTAGCAGGAGAACAGGAGGATATAATGTTAGATTGGCATAACATTGCTTACCATCTTCTAAAATAGTGCTTACAGGGGAGAAAAGAAAGTCTAATTAAGAGAAGTATGGGCCTCCATTACTCCTCAATCTCCATTCGTAATTTTCTCACGACTACTTTTCCACGCCCCAGTGGACATGGAGGCAAGCCACACTTGCTGGTTCATAAGTTACATAAGCATTTTTCATGATCCACTGAAGTGCTTAATGTGGGTCAAAAACAATCTTAATCTCTCTCTCTCAGGTCTAACTGAGACTTCTGTTTTGGACATATAGCTGTGTTCCCATAATATGTTCTTAGGCATTTCAAGCCCCAAATATTGACACATCTCTTATATTATGATAGTTATGATAGAACAGTATCATATCAAAATATTGTTTTCCCTCATTCAGACTACCCCTGAAAGAAAACCTTTCCGATAGGTTTATAAAGTGATTCACTATTTTTCCTGCTGCTAACCCCCACTGACTATTGGTATAACACAATTGGTATCACTCCCCTGCCAACATTCAAGTAGAAAGAAACATTCCATTCAACTTGAACAATGACTGAGTTTTTCAGGATATTCTCAAAACTACAAATACTCACTTGAGCTCTTTAGCAAGATTCTTAGTAAAAGACCATCGTGATGCAGTAGGGTTTCCAGAAGCAGGTTCCAATTACAACCTGGCTGGGATAAGAGCAGTTTCAGTTGACCCTCGGCTGTCAGTTGTCCAGCTGATGGAGTCCTTTCAAAATGCAAGATAAAAATGGAGTAATGAAGTTAATTTATCTATGAAATCAATAGCTTTAAAGTACAGATGAAATGCTAACTCCTTTAAATGTCAATTCCTCCCAGATTACTGTGAAAATGCTTTCATGCTTGCTTACTTCAGGGTTGCTCAGGGAAGGAATTACATTTAATCTCTACTAGCTAAAAGCAAATTAACATTTGGTAGCCTGCCAATTTTAAAACTGATACAAAATAACCATGCCTACATTTCACAGAACTATGTTTTAGTTTCATGGAGCAAAATAAAAAGGATTTATGCATTTTTGAACGCATTTATTTGTTCATTTGACAAATACATGAGTGCCTACTATGTGCTATGAACTTCTTTCATTATTCATGGAAAGATGTTACGGTATGTTTTAGCTGTTAATTTCCCGTGTACTATGATTGCTGATAAAATGAAAGGAATTCAAAGCTTCTGTCAGAGATCAACCGTAATCTAATTTTTTAATATGTAAAAGCCATAAGTTAACAGGCAATTATCAGAACAACTCTTAAGAGTCACGCTGCTATCTACTTGGGTAATCAGTTGGTCTTTTTTTTTTTTAAGATTTTTTTCTGACGTGGACCATTATTAAGGTCTTTATCGAACTTATTACAATGTTGCTTCTGATTTACGTTTTAGTGTTGTGGCAGTAAGGCACACGGGATCTTAGCTCCTCCACCAGGGTTGCAAACCTGCAACTCCTGCACAGGAAGGTGAAGTCGTAACCTCTGGACCACCAGGGAATGTCCCCTGGGTAATCAGTTTATCAAAGAGAAGTAATGCCAAAGCAAATAAGTTTCTACTTGGGAAACTATCATCTGCAGTGAATAGAAAATTAAAATCAGGTCCCCCAAATCACCACATTAGTTTACCAATGAATCTGGAGATAAGGAAATGAGGTAGAAACTAAAACCTGATAACATTATTCACTTTTTCCTTCTAAAGTCTCAAGGTTTTGATTGGCTAAAGGTCACAGCATCTCAGATCAGCTTACCCACTCCAGTGCTCTTGCCTGGGAAATCCCATGGACGAGGAGCCTGGTGGGCTACAGTCCATGCGGTCGCAAAAGAGCCAGACACGACTTATCAACTGAACAGTAACAACAACAAAAACAAAGTGCAGGAAGCGACCAAACTCAATCTGACTGTGGCCATAAGGGTGGTGGGAATACGGAGGGTGGAAGCGGGAAGGAGAGGGCCATGTGAAGGTGCGACTGGGAGAACCGTATGCATGCTTTAGGCGGAAGAAAGCAGGACAAAGGAAATCGCTGACAGATGATTTGTGGCATCATTTCAAGATGAAATGGACTACGCGGTGGACCATCCACGTGGTCTAGACCAAAGTTTTCCAAAGCCTGGGCCCTGGACCAACAACATCAGCATCACCTGGGAACTTGTGAAAAATGCAATTTCCCAGGTCTTATCCCATGAGAAGTTCTGGGAATGGGCCCCAGAAATCTGTGCTTTAACAAGCCCTCTCCAGGAGATGCTGATGCGCACCAGGGTTTGAGAACCACTGTGGAAGGCAGTGCTTTTTGGAGCATGGGTAGCAGGGTATACAGATTTTAGCACTTTATTATTTCATCAATAAAGGCTTTATCTGTCCACTCAGATTCAAGCCTCATGGGCACACTTAGTTTATACCCCAAAGCTCCTACCAAAGAACTAAGCATGTTTAAGGGCTCTGTAAATGTTAGCTGATTGACTCATCTGCTCATAAATAGACAAACTCTTAAAAAAAAAAAAAAAGAGGATGCATTGCCAAAATGCTTGTTTAAACAAAAGTGAGAGCATTTAAAGACATAAAATGAAATTTCAAAACGTCTCCCCCTTGACTCGGCTGGGCATTTGCAACATCTCACAACCTTACGATGCACAAAATCACCTGAGCTTTGGACCAGCTCAGGCTTCCCATGTGAGACTCTGTTAACATTCACTCAAACCAGAGAAACTCCCCAGTAACTGGTGAGGCAGTGTTAGCTAGGAAAACCTGTGCCCTGGATGGGCGATAAAGAGAAAAGCAGGGAGTTGGTTAGCTCTCAGACCAGAGGGAGCATGTCTGTCAGTTCAGCAGTTCTGAATTCCTCTGGGTGTTCCCAGGATGGTCTGGTTCTTGCAGTCATTCCAAACATGGTACCAAAGGAAGAATCCACTTACTGCGCCCCTTCGAATGAAATATTGAAGCATATCCTCCCAATGGCTGTCCCTGTTTCCATCCTAAACCCCAAGTGCTGACTTCAAGAATCTTGCTTGGTAGATGAAAAGCAGCTAATTGTAAGTTGTGGATTAATATTTACTTAGTTTTTGAACATTTCCTACCTATCTGTTTCACTTGAGCTGAGTGCTGACTTGAGGGATACATTTAATGAACTGGAATATCCAGTCCATTGGAGTTTAGAAAAGGAAGGGGATAATTGAGAGACAATTTGAAGAAGGAGACAGGGGCCAGCTTATGGAGGAGCCAAGGTGGAGACTTTGGACCTGTTAAAGCATTTTAAGGCAGACAAGATTCCTGACCTGGCTGGAATATGGAGAATGAACTGGAGGAAGGATTATGTTTTTGCTCAGGCCTTTCAGACACAGAATAAGGCAAGATAATTTGAATGTTATTTCATACAGTGGTATCCGAATACCTGGTTATAAATAAAACCTCTCGTTTACCAGATGGGAAGCTGTTTGTTGAAATGTACCTCAGTTCTTGGATCTTTCCACTTATCACAGATTTTGAAATGTACAGTAGAGTGACTCACTATAAGAAAAAAATAAAAGATTACAAACATTCCTCAGTCACTGAGCTCTGAGTAATAAATGCATTGAGGAGTCTGCACTGGGCATATGGAGAAGCATATGTTCCCTCATCCTTGAGCTGGTGGAGCTGTGAAAGTGAGATGAGCCTCACAGAAAATGACAAAAAGGAATTTTTTTATATATGTATCAAATATGTACATGTTGAATTGCACTATAATACAAAGAAGAGAACAGAATTGATAAATCCACTGGAACTCATAAATCCTACATTAGCAGACAGGACAAATTTATGGCTGGGTATGTCAGGCTTATACTCATACAGTGCTGCATTTCTAGGCATGAAGAGGCCTAAGAACTCTTTCAAATCCAGGCAATAAAGGGGCTCAAAAATTACCTGTTTATGAAACTAACAAATTATTATTATGGAATCACTGTGAAAAATTTTGGTCATATTAGGGTGTGTTTACGAAAATGTATCAAGTATTTTGGAGCAGGGATAGGCTACCAACTACAGTATTCTTGGGCTTCCCTGGTGGCTCAAATGGTAAAGAATCTGCCTGCGTTGTGGGAGACCTGAGTGCGATCCCTGGGTTGGGAAGATCCCCTAGAGGCAGGCATGGCAACCCACTCCAGTATTCTTGCCTGGAGAAGCCCCATGGACAGGGGAGCCTGGAGGGTTACAGTCCACGGTGTCACAAAGAGTTGGACATGACTGAGCAACTAAGTCTAGCACATCTGCAATTTCTGCAACTTTTTAGCATGTATTCACACTGCAGTATAAAGTTTAAAAATGCTAGACCTGTAAGTGAACAATGGCTTGACTTTCAACCACAGTTGTGCATGGAGCACAAGGTAAGAAAAGACTGTAATGGCACCCCACTCCAGTACTCTTGCCTGGAAAATCCCATGGATGGAGGAGCCTGGAGGCTGCAGTCCATGGGGTCACTCAGAGTCAGACACGACTGAGCGACTTCACTTTCACTTTTCACTTTCATGCATTGGAGAAGGAAATGGCAACCCACTCCAGTGTTCTTGCCTGGAGAATCCCAGGGATGGGGGGAGCCTGGTGGGCTGCCGTCTATGGGGTTGCACAGAGTCGGACACGACTGAAGTGACTTAGCAGCAGCAGCAGCAGCAGCAGTAAAGTCAGACTACAATACAATTAGCCTCACTGTTCAGGTCACATGACCTTGCGGGTCACTGCCCCTACTATACACAAAACATGCTGAAGCTGTCAGAATAGGGGAACATTGGAACGGACTCTGAAACACACAGCTTGGGATAAAACCAAGCGATGTTGGGTGCTGTTTTTCAAGACTAGATATTTACTTTAAATGAACAGCCATTATATGGTTCCATGTCCCTAAGAGATAAACTACATAAATCCAGGAGCCATGGGTGAGAGTTCTCTCTGAAGGATACTAGAAGCCACCTTCTCACCAGAGCTCCTGATTATCCACTGGGAATTTATGTTTTCCATTCCCGTAACTCCCCACAGTGTCTGGGGAAGTGGAGATCCTGGTGTCTATGGTAGAGTGAGTTGGGGATTGCAACCTCTACCAGGGGACCATGAAAAATTCTACTAAATGTAATGTTATACCTGCCATCATCCAGTTATTTTTGAATTCCCATGCCAGTAGTCTAGCAGGCAAAGAAAGGAGCCACTATACCAGTAAGGGTGATAACTCTGATTATCACGGAGGAGTTAGAGTCGCTTCTGTACATGGGGAGCAGGGAGGAGTATATTTGTATGTCAAGGGATTCACCAAGGAGTCAAGAAATGATGCTAACAAGCATAAGTAGGTGGCCGAAGTAACCACATTCTGACCAGGGAATGGCAGTCATGGTTCAGCATCTCAAGGAGGGTCTCAATGTCTGTGCTAGGTAAGCAACACACTCAACAGATGACTAAGGGGGAGGGTAAGCCAGAATAAGTGGTAGAGGAATGATGAGAACTTGTAGGCTCAGGAATAATGGCAGCCAGGGATATGCTAGTTTGTCCCATTAACTCAAGCATAATAAAACTGTTTTTTTTTTTTCCACTAGCCATCACACCTTGAAGAATCAACGATAAAGTCCAGAGAACTTAAATAACGAGTAGTGGATTTCACTGGTAAAAGGGTTAGCCCAAATGTCAGTGTCCCCATGTCCTCTTGCCCTTACCACTCAGTTGACACTGACCTGCCTTATACTGTCAAAATCTGCATTTTCCTACCTTCCAACAAGGCAGGTTGGAAGTGCCAGCAAATTAACACCTCCAGAGTAGCCTTCAGTCAATAACTGATGAAAGTATCTAATAAATTCCTCAGCATCTTTGTTCCTTTGGCAGAATAACTCTGTGAGATGCCTTTCACACTGGCTCCAAAAATTTCCCCAGAAGGTTTCAGTTCCAGTTTCTCCTATGATTACACTGCTCTTTATCTGCTGTCTTTCTTTCTTTGTCTCATCTACTCCCATTGAGTGTTTCTTCCACTTAGAAAATAAACTATTCTCTCGAGGACTGCTTCTTGGGGAAATGTAAAATAAGACATCAGGAGTCATGTACAGACGTAAGAGTTGGACCATAAAGAAGGCTGAGCGCTAAAGAATTGATGCTTTCAAACTGTGGTGCTGGAGCAGACTCTTGAGTGTCCCTTGGACAGCAAGGAGATCAAAACAGTTAATCCTAATTAACTGATTTACTTTAGTTAGTAAATCAGTCCTGAATATTCATTGGAAGGACTGATATGGAAGCTGAAGCTCCAATACTTTAGCCACCTGATGTGAAGAGCTGACTCACCAGAAAAGACACTGATGTTGGGATTGATTGAGAGCAAGAGGAGAAGGGGGCGACAGAGGATGAGATGGTTAGATGCATTATCTTCAATGAACATGAGCTTGAGCAAACTCTGGGAGTTAGTGAAGGAAAGGGAGGCCTGGCGTGCTCCAGTCCATTGGATTGCAGAGAGTCGGACACGACTGAGTGACTGAATGACAATGGGAAATAAGACATGCATGGAGACACTTAGGATTTATCTCAGTGTTTGTTTCAGGAATACTGAGAAAATAGAGTAAGGTCATTTAGCTAATAAACATGGCAACCGGACTTTGAACCCAGGTTTTTCTGACTTTAAAATCCATGGCTATTCTACTACTCTGAGTTTCTTTCACTCAGCCTGGTTGATATTTGGTGGGTATGTGGTAATTTTCAGCCTTGAGGACGTTTGGCTCTATTCAACTTCCTTGATTGAGGATACCAAGTTTTTGACCCAAACTCAGGTTTGTGGTCTCAAGGCTGATTCCCAAATTGGAGCCATGTTACTTAAGGTATCTAGGGACTGATTTTGACCAGATGGTTCCTGTCATGGATTACTGGGTCAAATTTATACCAGAGACCATAAGTTAAATGATTCAGAGAACAAAGGCAAGGGCATAACTAAAGAGAAACCGAGAGTAAAAGCCCTAAAGTAGGAAAATGAAAGCAGAGAAGGAAAAGCTGCATTACCATTCTACTTTTGCCTTTCCAAAACTAATCCTTCCAAATCATTCTAGGAAAAGAAGGCAAATATTTAGAGCAGTTCTATCATCTTTCTCTTTATGACTTCCCTGGTGGCTCGGAAAAGAGCTTGAGGAGATAAAAAATCCAAAATATTTGCTGCATCATTTTAATCAAAAATGTACAAATTATATGTACTTATAACATTGAAAATGCTTGCTTACATTTTAATCTATATAATGGGTATAGACAAGTCTCTATGATCTTTATAGTTACCAATGATTCACTAAATAGAAATGATAGGCTTCACCTGCACATTTATATATAGGATTTGCTTTGATTTTTAATAACTTTGTCCACTGAGGTAGATGGATACTCTTAGAGAGTCTCATTTTTTTCAGAGTTGACGGTATCTACAATAATGGGTACACAACTTAAAGAACAAGTGTTCGACCTGTGAGGACCTACATTATTTCTTGATTTCAGTAAACTAAACTTTTTCACTTGGGATGACCCTATTTCTCAAAAATCATCTGAAGATATATTAGTGCCTCAAATTCATAGCCCCAGCTCCACACTTTAGAGTTACACAAGTTAGTGTATCTTATTTCTAAAAAACATGAGAGAATCTAATTTTAATTTTAAAAACAATACTTCATGCCAACGATTACTTTTGGACTCCCCCAGAAGTGCTATTCTAGCACCTGGGGCACTAAGATACTGGATCCTACCGACTCCCTCAGCCATCCCTTTAGAGGACCAGAAGTTATCTCTCTGGGGTCCTTTAACTATTACTGGTCCTTGTCTACCAGATAATAAAGACCTTATTAGAGGAGTTCAAGAAAGGTCTCTTCTGACATCACACTTCTGATATGAGACCCCACGAGAAAGTACTTCAATAATCTTTCCACTTTATCACACTTCGAGTTTCCTTTTTAACATGTTTGGATAACTGATAAGATCTGCCACTTTCTGAAACGTAGTTCTTTCCTAACACAGCAGCACTGAATGACTGTTAAGTAAGCACTTAAGTGGTGGGTGCCATGTAGGCATCTAGCTAATTAAATCCTCATGACTCTGTCATGGGAACATCTCAGAAGCTAAGGGAAGAAGATGTTGCAAGATGTGAGGAGTAGACCATGGTATCGCACCCTGTTTTCAAGTAGATCGATATGATCACGTTGTATTTATGTCTCAATTTCCTCACAAAGATACAAGCTATTTAACTTTCCAAAAATACAAAATTATACAAGTCTGCAAACCTGTCTGACTAATCTGAAAACCTATAGTTGTCTTTTATCCTCTCATTTCTGGCCCCATTGCTATATTCTTTTTTATTTAATACATTCAAGCCACAATAGAAAAGGAAAGATATGAAGAAATAGCTAGCTTCGTCAAGTATCCAGCTCATCTGACACTTTCACTTCTTTTAATAACTGCTCCACAAACATGGCTTTTTCTCTGAAAATCTTTTCAAAGATCCAGCTGCTTATCCATCCACACTCTGGAACAGCCATGTAAGAGCTTTGGTGTTCAAAAATCTCTCATTACTTCTTCCCTGACTGTTGGCTCTATGTCAAAGCTTGGCATCTCATCAGAGTACAAGTTCTCTAAGCCTTTTGCTCAGTGTTATGGAACAGCCTGACAGCAGCTGCTGGGAGACCAAAGTTCTCTTTTGTCCTCCTTCCCAGATGTTCACTCCTGAGGTTACTAGAAGCCACCTCCTCAATAGAGCATTTTTGCCATCACTGAGCTTTACCACTCAGATCAACTGTTTGAAAAGAGTTAAATGTACCATTTAAAGTGGTACTATCTGAAGCAATACTACAATAACTCATTTATTCCTTAATTCACTTATTCAGTAAACTAATATTTGCTGGCTGATTTCTAGGTGCAAGGTGACGGAGACACAACAGTAAGTAAAAAACAGTCACTATTTTTACAGAATTTAGTCGGGAATACATATATAGTTTAAATGGTCATACACATAAAGATGAAATTACAACTATGAAAACTCAATCAAGGAAAAGCACATGATGCTATTAGAAGATGTAGTAAGAAGTAAACTAGTCTTTGGGGTTGATGAAAAGCTTCCCTACAGAAGTCATGCCGGAGCTGAGATATGAAATTACATTGACATTAACTAAGTGAAAGAAGAAGGCCTTTCAGGGTAAGGTAAAGTGAAAGTGAAAGGGAAGTCACTCAGTCGTGTCCGACTCTTTGCGACCCCGTGGACTGTAGCCTACTAGGCTCCTCTGTCCATGGGATTCTCCAGCCAAGAATACTAGAGTGGGTTGCCATTTCCTTCTCCAGGGGAGCTTCCCAACCCAGGGATTGAATCCAGGTCTCCCTCATTGCAGGCAGATGCTTTAACCTCTGAGCTAGGGAAACTCTCAGGGTAAGGTAAGGCATGTGCAAAGATCCTGTGGCAAAAAGGAATATTTTCTGGCAAGGAAGTGTAATAAAGGCCAATGAGTGAAAAGCAAAAATCACAGGCTAGTGTGGTATGAGAAAAGGTTGCAAAGATGGGTGAGCCACATCTATGTAGGTTTTACAGGCCATGGTAAATTTTGTGTGCATGTTGAAGGATAAAGAGGAATTCACAGAAGGTAGTGAACAGTTAAGTGTGAAATGATAAAATTCAGTTTTGAAAATAGCTTTGGATTTGAGAAGTCTCTGGCTGTAGTTTGGAGAATATTAGAAATGGGAGTCAACACATATATAGGAGGAAACAGAGGCGTCATTGCAGTAGTCAGGAAAGAGACGAAGCACTAAGGTAAGGGTGGCACTATGGAAAGCAGGTATTAGGAGCTAAAATCAACTAGACTTAGTATGAATTGGATCTCGTAGGAGAAAAAGAGGGAAGTGTTCAGGACGCCTCCTGGTCTCTGGCTTATACAACCATGTGTGTGCATGTGTGCTAAAATTCATCAGCTGTGTCCGACACTTTATGACCCCACGAACTGTAGCTCACCAGGCTCCTCTGTCCGTGGGATTCTTCAGGCAAGAATATTGCAGTTGGCTGCCATGACCCCCTCCACAGGGGATCTTCTTCCTGACCCAGGGATCAAAGCCGTGTCTCTTATATCTCCTGCATTAGCAGGTGGGTTCTTTACCACTAGGGCCATCTGGGAAGCCTCTACACAACCATGTGCAGGTACAATAAATCAAAATAGAAATAAAATAAAAGACGATCAGTTGGGAGGGGAGTTTCCTAAGTTCAGATATGGTCATATTGAGCTTGAGGTCTGTCTGTTCACTGGAATCTGAAGAAGACATTCATGTATGAGTCACACACATGAGTTAGTAGGTCTGCAGTCCTAGGAGAGATTAAAACTAGAGATATGGATTTGGGGGCGATTAGAAGTACATGAAACCAGAGGCATGTGTGACATCACCTAGAAAAGGTTCGATGATAGAATGCTAAAGATGCTCAATATTTAATGGCCAGGCCAAAGTAGATGAACCTGTGAAGGAGACAGAGAAATTTTATTGCCCATCGTTTTCCTCTAACACCTAGCACATGCCTTACTTGGAGAAAAAAATTTAAATGCATTTATTGAAAGGATGAAATGAATACATCTTGGTAAACTGCACAAAGGAAAAGACTCACACAGCATATAGTATAATGAGGCTGCTGCTGCTGCTAAGTCTCTTCAGCTGTGTCTGACTCTCTGTGACCCCATAGACGGCAGCCCACCAGGCTCCACTGTCCCTGGGATTCTCCAGGCAAGAACACTGGAGTGGGTTGCTATTTCCTTCTCCAATGCATGAAAGTGAAAAGTGAAAGTCAAGTCGCTCAGTCGGGTCCGACTCTTAGCGACCCCATGGACTGCAGCCTACCAGGCTCCTCTGTCCATGGGATTTTCCAGGCAAGAGTACTGGAGTGGGGTGCCATTGCCTTCTCCCATAATGAAGCTAAAGGTAGCTTAATATTTAGGCAGCAGGAAAAAAAAGGATATGAATCCAAAACAGGATTACATTGAGTAAAACCATAATGAGAACAAAAGCATAGTAAAAAGAAATATCTACAGCTCAGAATGGACTGGCCATGAATCAAAACATCATGTTGTCATCACAAAAGAAAATGAGCAATGTAAAATGAATGGACTGTTTACTCACACTGATTATGCTACTTGGATTCAGTGTATGGTTATGACCTACTTAGCTAAGGAAGACCTGAAAAGTATTTGGAAATATTTAAAGAACCACAAGATGATGAAAGTTGGGAAAATAAATAAAAAACATTATACTGAAACAATAGTATAATTGACTAAGATAATGTTTTTTCTTGAACATTTATATGAAAGCACAATATGCTGTCATAGTTATCAATCCTGAGATTAATATATTCCCCACGTGCCTTAGTTTAATCTAGTTTAAAGTGATTGCCCTTTCTAAATCAACTCACATTGCTAGCCTACTACTGCTAGGGATAATGAATACAGTACATTTTACTTATTGCCTTGAAACTACATATACTTTCCCTAAAGTAAACTCTTCTAAACTATTCCAGGAGTTCTAGAAGAACACAAACAATTCTATTTTTATCAATTTATATTCTTCATAGGCTTTCTCTAGAAATCCTATAGACAAATTTATGATGCATACAGCTATTTATGCATCTGTAACTCTTGTCTCAATCTTATGTCCTCCTTGCTCTGCTTCTTCCTTCTCACTTACTTTTAATTCATTATCTTAATATATTTAATATTATTAAAAGTCAACTTAAATCTTTCTGAAACAATGCAAAGCTGTAAATAAATAAGCAAATAGATGATTAAACTCCTAAGATGCATCATAATTAAATATTTTGTCTCAGCCTCACCCTTTCAAAAAAAAAATCACAATCTATTTTCATTTCTTCACTATTTAACCCATATGTGTTTCCCTGAACAGTTCATTTTAGTTGCTAAGGTGAGGGATGGAGTTTCTATCCTAATTTGCACGGTAAAAACACAGAAATAGCTGATATATGTGAGGAAATGGAAAGGTGAAAATTTTAAGGTCACATGATGATGGCCTAGGGATTCCCACTGCAATGCTTGACAGATGCAAATCAATAAGATGAGTTATTTTGAAATTACTTTTATTGCTATCCTGGCTGCCTCTGACTGTCCCACTGCTCTGAACATGTTGGACCATAAATCACGTGGATCAGGTCTTCCTGAGCAGATGATAGAGGAAGGTTAGAGAGAATAACTGTCAGGAAGTCAGGGTAGAGGGGCTCATACTGTACTTGTGTGGGGAATTCAAAAAGGCAAAAGGGAGAACCAAAGGCATTTCAGGAGAGAAAATGAGATTTAAAAAGGACTGAAAGCTAAGGACAGGCAATAAGTAAAAGCAAAAACTGTAGAATAACTATGTCTTAAAGACAAGAGAAGAGACTGAGAACTAGAGCAGAGAAGAGTGCTGGGCGCCCCAGGAAACCAGCCAGGGGGTGTGCGAGAGGCAGCGGCTCTTCTTGAGCAGGAGAATGGTATTTCTGTTGCGGCTGTTAGTCATTCAGTCGAGTCCGACTCTTTGTGACCCCATGGACTGTAGCCCACCAGGCTCCTCTGTCTGTGGGATTTTCCAGGCAAGAATATTGGAGTGGGTTGCCATTTCCTTCTCCAAACATGGTGTTTAATATAAAACATATTAAATAATAGTAAAAATAGTCCATAGTAATAATGGACCAAGGTTGTTTCTGATGTGTTGGAGAGAAAGACTGACTGGATCTAAAAGAACTATGGGGATGAATCAATTGAACATGATAATACACTAGGAACAGGCAACAGCTCAGTGGACCAGAGCCATAAAATTTAAAAATGCTTGCTCTTTGGAAGGAAAGTTATGGAACCTAGATAGTGTGTTAAAAAGCAGAGACATCACTTTGCTGACAAAGATCCATATAGTCAAGGCTATGGCTTTTCCAGTAGTCATGTATGGATGTGAGAGTTGGACCATAAAGAAGGCTGAGCGCCGAAGAACTGATGCTTTAGAACTGTGGTGCTAGAGAAGACTCTTGAGAGTCCTTTAGACAGCAAGGAGATCAAACCAGTCAATCCTAAAGGAAATCAGTCTTGAATACTCATTGGAAGAACTGATGCTGAAGCTCCTAGACTTTGGCCATCTGATGGGAAGAGCCGATTCATTGGAAAAGACCCTGATCCTGGGAAAGATGGAGGGCAAGAGGAGAATGGGGTGACAAAGGATGAGATGGCTGAATGGCATCACTGACTCAAGGGACATGAGTTTGAGCAAGCTCTGGGAGAGGTGAAGGACAGGGATGCCTGGTATGCTCCTAAAAGAAAAGACACCATGCTGATAAGACAAGGGAAGAGTGAAAAGAAGGATCCATTGAGGACATCACACTGGGTTTCCAATAATATGGTGGCTAGCTCAAGAAATATGGACAGCCAGACACAGGATGCTGGAGTAAAGGAAGTGCCCAGAGCTAGAAATCCTCTGTACAGGGGCTCTAGGGTAATACATGTGGATCAAAGAACTCCAAAACATGAGGCTTCTCTTTCCTTTAAAAATTTATTTTTACCTTAATAAAATTAAGCTGCTTTCATTATAGGAAATTTGGAAAATGCACAGATAAAAATTAAAATCAATCACAATCCTATAATACAAAGATGCAAAGTAAAAGTTCTCTAATGTAGAGTTTATATACCCTTTCAATATTTGTTTTTCTATACATCCTATTTTCCTGATATATGTAGAGTAGTATGGCATGGTTTGTGCATGTGTGGGTGCAAAGTCACTTCAGTCATGCCTGACTCTTTGTGACCCTATGGAGTGTGGCCCCCTGGGTGCCTCTATCCATAGGATTCTCTAGGCAAGAACACTGGAGTGGGTTGCCATGCCCTCCCCCAGGGGATCTTCCCCACCCAGGGATGGAACCCATGTCTCTTATGTCTCCTGCCTTGGCAGGGAGGTTCTTCACCACTAGCGCCAGCTGGGAAGCCGGCATGTTCAGCACATCTCAATTGTGTCCCATCTTCCAATAACTGTTTATTCCTTGGGAAACGGGTTCTCCTAACCTGTAAGTTTGGGGAATTTTACACTGGATCCCTCCTTCAGGTAAACACTAGATAGATTAGTATATCAGAGTTCCTGCAAGTAGAACCATAAAAAGATACTTTACACAATGAATAACTGACAATCTTGGGTTTTTCTTAAATGCCTGTTAACATCACCCTGAACTGTTCTCCCTCTGAGCGGTGGAGGGGCAGCTGTCTGGTGCTTGGGCTTTAGGAGCAGACAAGCTGAGCTTCAGAGTCTGTCTCCTAGATTGCTCTCTTCAGAAAGTTGCTACCTGCACGTCGCTATACTCTCCACGAAAGCAGACTTCACAGGTTGGGTGTGAGGCTCGAAAGAGATAACGTTCACGAAGGACTGGGCATGTCAGTTTGAGAGTTATCACTCTGAAGCCTGGGTTGGCTTTGATTACTATATCATTACTAAGCTGCAGTTTTCCCATAACTATAAATCGCAATGATTTGCCATTTAATATTTTTCAAAATCAACCTTTTTAATAACTTCACAGTCGTCTAGCACACGGCTGATCCATAAGTGAGCTGTCTAATTGCATACTGTGAGACATTCGTTTCCATTTTTTCCTTTCACAAATAATACATTGATGAATATCCTTGCATATGAAACTTTCTCAACAGCTCTGATTAATTCTTATGATTGATTCCTAGAAACAGAATTGCTGGATAACGGGCCATAATATTTTTAAGGTTTTTGATACAGTTTATTATATTGCCCTCCAGAACTTATATCTGGTTGCATTTCCACTGTGAGCTGTGTAGTTACCACCATGTTCTAATCTTTTTGTGAAGGTAATAGTAAAGATAGATTGCTTTAATTAAGCAGAAATAAAGAAAAGTCTTGTTATATGAAAAGGCATTTATTTGAAAGATAAACCCATTTACCCTCTGACTCCCCAGGTTCTAGATGGCTGAACAGAACAAACCTGGAGGTGGAATTCTTACAGAGCTATGCTTAAAGAAGTAACTCCAGTGATTACAGGTTAAGATAAAAGCAGATAATAAAAATAGATTAAAGCAAATGTGATAGTAACATGAGAGCAAGTATGTTTAGAAGTTTGAGAACGCATCACAATGACACACGCTGTTTGCTTAAGTCACGTTGTAAAAGATCCAGTTCCTTCAGGTGTTTGCAGTGACGTATATCAAAGTCAGTTATTTAATTCTCAAAGACATAAGAGTATATTTTCATGCCAGCTGCAGCGTATGGAGATGACAGAGTATTAAAGGCTTTCATCATAAGGAATTGATGGGATCAGTCATAAAGAATTGTTCAGGGATGTTGAAAATGTTTTATATGTAAGTCAAATAACAATACTTTGAGGTCCTTGAAGGTAGGAGGATAAATATCTCATTAATCTCGGATTCCCCTTTACGTACAAGGGGACAGGTGCACAACAGGTAAGCAGTTATGTTTACTGTGTCTGTAGAGACTTGTGAAAGAGGTTTTCCTGCCCTCTTTTTCCAGGTGGGACTCTTGTTCTTCAAGAGAGAAATACAGTCAGTCCATTTACATGGTGAGATACTAATAGTGTATTTCCAAGATGAATCAAGAATGTGCAAGAATTAACAATATCTCCTGCAGCTCTACCTGCTATATTTATTCACAGCTACCAAGGAGAGGGACTTTCCAATGATATATTCAGCAAAGACTCAAACTGACATTAAACGTAATGCCACAAAATGTCATCAGATTACTCTGGAAGTACGTTTCATGCTTTAAATGATTTTTCTTATGTTTAAATGCCGTTAATTAAATAATAAAAGTGAAAGACCCTATTCATAATTTTAAAAGTTACTCCTCTCTCAACTCTTACCTCAGGCTCTGAGTGAGTTACATGAATTATCCAAGATTATTGCTTTTTTTCCTTTTTTTTTTTTGACAATTAGTTGGAGAACTGTCACATCCCCAGTCATAGATCAAGAATGATTTTTTTAAATGGCTAGGCAATTAGCTAAACTAAAAACTAAATTCCAAAAAATTCACATTTCTCTATCACTTTATGTTAGGAGCATGGTTGTGAGGCCTGTATCTTAGATTCTTGGGCTCAAAAAAGACATACACTCTTTACTTACCTGTGTAGTGTCAAAAGTTTTAAGTTCTTCTTGTAAGATGTATTTACCTCCATGGATAAGAGTTTCTATTAAATGTCAAAGGAATCAAAGAACCATAGATGGTATAGTTTTTATAGGTCCTCACCTGAGTAAAGAAGGGTAGAAATGTGATATGCAAGAAAGCCAGTGTAATGGTTGCTTGAAAATTGGCTTCAAGGAATCTGAAGAAGAATCGCCCAGGCCATGCTGAAAAGTCCTAGAGAAACAAAAATCATTATTTCAGAATATACAGTAAACATTAAGACCATCAGAACCCATTCTTTTCTTAGTATTTAAAGTTACTGATTTTATACAAAACAGTATTGTGCATTTGGTATTTATGCACCCACTTGGTATTTATAATTTAACAGATGATTCAGAGGCCTCTATGAAACAATCTTTACACTTGGGAAGATATGATGATACCATTATCTTTTAATTTTTAAAAAAATTCACATTATGAAATTTATAAAAAATGTATCAAAATGGTAAAATGAATACCACTCATTTCACNACTCATTTCTCCCTCCCTCATCTGGAACCTAATAAATGGCGATATTTTGTCATTTTTGCTTCAATACTGTAAAAATGATTAGCATAAGGGTACTTCTTTTTACTCTTTAAAATGATTTATACATATTAAACAATTAATGATAATTTATAATTATTGTATGCTCCTAAGGGCTTACAGAAGGCAAATAAAGAAGGATGTAACTATAAAATATACGACAGTGATTTCAAAATTAGAACAATTTGGCCAGAATAACTGGTCTATAACTACCTTTGGAGAAGTAACTGTAACATTTTTCTAGGCTGGCCCAAATTCAACAATAAATCTTGAGGTAATAAGAAAGGATTTGTTACATAAAATCTTTAGTAGATAGCTTGGATAATAAAATATTTATTTTAATTTTTATTTTAACTTTATTTTGCTTTACAATACTGTATTGGTTTTGCCTTACATTGACATGAATCCACCATGGGATTCCCAAACATGAACTCCCCTCCCACCTCCCTCCCCATAACATCTCTCTGGGTCATCCCTGTGCACCGGCC
Source organism: Redunca redunca (assembly GCA_006410935.1). Taxonomy (NCBI): domain Eukaryota; kingdom Metazoa; phylum Chordata; class Mammalia; order Artiodactyla; family Bovidae; genus Redunca; species Redunca redunca. The sequence continues at coordinate 256,165 of SJYQ01000566.1, forward strand.
CCAAGCATCCTGTATCCTGCATCGGACATAGACTGGCGATTCGTTGCTTACATGATAGTATACATGTTTCAATGCCATTCTCCCATCTCATCCCACCCTCTCCCTCTCCCTCAGAGTCCAAAAGTCCGCTCTACACATCTGAGTCTCTCTTGCTATCTCGCATACAGGGTCATCATTACCATCTTTCTAAATTCCATATATATGCGTTAGTATACTGTATTGGTGTTTTTCTTTCTGGCTTCCTTCACTCTGTATAATCGGCTCCAGTTCCATCCACCTCATTAGAACTGATTCAAATGTATTCTTTTTAATGGCTGAGTAATACTCACCCATTAAAATATTTATAATAACAGAAAACTATATTTGCCTGCCTACATAGAGTTAAGAGTCACAACTGGGAGTATTTGAGAAACGGAATTGCTTGAAGTGGTGCTGTCTCTCCTGATCTAGAGTACAAAAGCAATAGCATTCTTAAAATAATATGTAGAACGGAATTCCACTTTGAAAACCCATCCCTGTCTTTACATCCTCCTTCCTGTTTCTTACATCCTTACATTCTCAAATTTGACCTGCCTCTCCACTGTTTGTCTTGCCAAACAGAACACCTTCTCATTAAAGATACTTTGACATTTTTTTAGACTTTTAATAGATCATCTCCTCTTTGAAAGCCATTTTTTTTTCTCACTAAATTTCAGATAGAACAAAATTCTTTAAATAGGCTTCAAAATGAGGCTGTCCTATTTCTATCCCATACCTTCCACCGTGTGAACAAGAGAAACAGGCACAGGCTGGGTCAGGACACCAAGACACGGTTTTCTCAAGAGTCTGGACTATGTATTAGCGATGAGGAATCACGGTTATAGCATAGGAGTCTTATCAGTTGTTTTACATTTTAGAAAAATCACTTGTGCACTAGTGGGGAGAGTCGATCGTAGAAGATTAAGGCTAAAGGAAGGGAGATAATAAAGATGATATTTCAGTAAACCAGGCAAAAGAGAAGTCCTAAATCAAAGTAAGAAGCAGAGGAGATAGTGTGTATGGGACAAATATAAAAATATATAAAACTAATAAAATTAACAGTATTCATTCCCTAATAACATGGGGTTGGAGACAGCAGAAGGGAGGAGGGAGAAGGCAGAAGATAAAAGGAGAAATCTCGATGACTCGCTCTGCCCTTATTGGCTTTGCTTCTTGTTAGGACTTTACCATCTGTCCTTTTACATTCAGTTTTTGCTGCCTGCTCCATACCCCAGGGGAGGGTCATAGAAGATCATAATGCATCTGCCTGGGTATGCACAGGAGTTTTGCAGCCAGACATCCTGGGCTGGAATCTTGGGTGGGGTCTTTATTAGATGTGTAATGATGCTTTTGAACTGTGGTCTTGGAGAAGACTCTTGAGAGTCCCTTGCACTGCAAGGAGATCCAACCAGTCCATTCTGAAGGAGATCAGCCCTGGGTGTTCTTTGGAAGGAATGATGCTAAAGCTGAAACTCCAGTACTTTGGCCACCTCATGCGAAGAGTTGACTCACTGGAAAAGACTTAGATGCTGGGAGGGATTGGGGGCAGGAGGAGAAGAGGACGACCCAGGATGAGATAGCTGGATGGCATCACTGACTCGATGGACGTGAGTCTGAGTGAACTCCGGGAGTTGGTGATGGACAGGGAGGCCTGGCGTGCTGTGATTCATGGGGTCGCAAAGAGTCGGACACGACTGAGCGACTGAACTGAACTGAACTGAATGTTGTTTTGCAAGTGTGATGATTGAGATGATGCATAGAAAGCTCTTAGCAAAGTGCCTTGTACATAAGGGCTCAGCAAATGTAAAGTAATACCAGTATGATAACAACTGTAGCAAATACTTCTCGAGAAGGTCTACAACTACCTCAGAACTGACACGGAATACTTGATAGTCTAAATGATCGTCTGGGTACAGTTGTATCCTCACCATTAGGAAAAATAATGGAGGATCTAATAATAATAAAATGGTTATTTGGTGCCAAAATTCTTAGACTACAAACCATTGGCAATGCAATACTTCCCAGAACATTTCTGCCAGTCCCTAAACTCTTTCCCTCCACTGACAGTTGTACTGGTAATAGTAAGGTTATTTGGCAATAATAAATGTTATGGCAGATGTTTATGGTCTCAGAGGAGGTGGGATCTGTATGAGCATTTAATTCCACAGCAAGATCCCAAATTAGTTTCATTATTCTGGAGAGTATAACAGGGTGAAAATTGGCCCACAAGCCTCCATGGGAAAATGAAATGATGATCTAGCTATTAGATAACCTCTAATGATGTCTTGGTGTACAGTTAAAATAGAAGATGCTCTAAATAATTCATAGTGGAGAGTAAAATACAACCGTATGAGCAACAGAATTATATTCTGCGCAAGACATAAAAGAACTTTGATATTGCAAAGGTGGATACTCCTTTAAAAGCAGGTAATTGTCTGTAGGTTGAAGTAGAATACATTTTCTCAGCTTTCCAAATTAGCGGCCTCTTAAAGGGAAAACTATAAATTTGGGGAAATTCCTTGCCTTGCCTCCAATGCCACACCCCTTCTCTATCGTTAACATCATACTGGCTCTAGGCTGATCACACCACCCAACTTGAGCACACTGTCCCAGATTCTGTCTCTTTGGTTTCCTCATCTACACATTGCCTTCTTTCATTTTCTCATTTACAACACTGACTCCTTAGGCTTATGTAGCCAGTTGCTGCTAGAATAAAATAAATTCAATGCATATCAAAAGTGGGATAAACTGATACGCTAGAAAGAGTGAGCTGGGTTTTATGCTTCTCTTGTGCCACCCTGCTTTTGACTGCCCTCCCAGATGGCTGAGTCTCATGATATGATGCTATTGAAATAAATCTCCAGGATGGAATTGAGGAAGTCCAAGGATGCAAGTTCCACAGGGGCACAGGGTTCAGGTCAAACGTCTGGTATCATCAGTGGCTACCACTGGAGGCACTCCATAAATAAAAATAACAAGAGAAGACCACATTTCAGAAGAAGGAGAATTAGCTTGAGAGTGAACTATTGAGATAACATTGGAACACCTGAGATAACTGAGGATATAGGAGTCCTTCTGATGCCCCTGAAACAATAGTTGACTAACCATGAATATATGAGTGAATGAGTGAAAATCACTTAGTCATGTCTGACTCTTTGCAATCCCATGGACTACATAGTATGGAATTCTCCAGGCTGTCTGGAGAATCCCAGGGATGGGGGAGCCTGGTGGGCTGCTATCTATGGGGTCGCACAGAGTCAGAAACAAATGAAGTGACTTAGCAGCAGCAGCAGCTGCTTCACTGCAGGCAGATTCTTTGCCAGCTGAGCCACAAGGGAAGTCCAAGTAGAGATAACCAAATTCAATCTACGTTACCATTTAAACATAGTTCGAAGTCACTGCTTTTCTTTCATAAAGCAGGGCTACTAGCCCCTTGTCATTAAGTGAAAGAAATCAAGGTAAGATACTTGGAGTACAATAAGGCTTCCTACATTTCTCCTGCCCCTGGCTTGTGCTTCTTAAGATAAAAAATACGTCTTTGAGGTTAGAAAATGATGATCTGAAGTTAGAAAATGACTGCTATAATGTTTGGTCTAAAGAAAGTGTTAGTTGCTCAGTTGTGTCTGGCTCTTTGAGACCCCATGGACTGTAGCCCATCAGGCTCCTCTGTTCATGGACTCCAGGCAGGATATCGGAATGGGTAGCCGTTCCCTCCTCCAGGGGATCTTCCCAACTCAGGGACTGAACCTGGGTCTCTGGCATTACAGGCAGATTCTTTACCATCTGAGCTCCCAAGGAAGCCCCAAGAATACTGGAGTGGGCTGCTATTCCCTTCTCCAGGGAATCTTCCAAACAGAGTAAATACTGTGTGTGTGTGTGTGTGTGTGTTAAAGAGTGAATAAACAGAAGATATTGTCAGACTGCTTAGTGAAAAGGAGGGTGAATTACAGGGGCCATCCGTGAAGTCAGTCTTGGGTGGTACAGAGCGAAGGGGTAGATTGAGAACAGACCATATGGTGAAGAAACAGAACAAGACTTGATCCTAGAGGACCAGGCAGGAACCAGCTGCTTAGAGATTCAGGGTACTGGCCTTCCTCAAAACCAATGACTTGCTGTTTACCAGTGTTTTACTCTTTTAAGACCACACATAAAGCAATTTTAGTTTTTATTTTTTAATTGAATATTTCCCTCAAAAATAATGTTTAGATGGAAGAGAACAAAGGAAGCCATTTAATCTAAACAAAATGGCTCAGAGACTTAACTGTTTACTGGATCCTTTTGCATTCTGCCAGATACTTCTTTAAAAATACATTTTACATATTTTTGTTTCTATTCCGTCTAGACCACATTCATTTTTAACAACTTTATTGAGATATATAATTCACATACCACAATATTTGTTCACTTTAAGTATACAACTAAATAATTTCTACTATATTCACAGTTATGCAACTTTTACCACTATCTAATTTTATACCAGAGAAGGCAATGGCACCCCACTTCAGTACTCTTGCCTGGAAAATCCCACGGATGGAGGAGCCTGGAGGCTGCAGTCCATTGGGTTGCTAAGAGTCGGGCATGACTGAGCAACTTCACTTTCCCTTTTCACTTTCATGCATTGGAGAAGGAAATGGCAACCCACTCCAGTGTTCTTGCCTGGGGAATCCCAGGGACGGGGGAGCCTGGTGGGCTGCTGTCTACGGGGTCGCACAGAGTCAGACACGACTGAAGTGACTTAGCAGCAATTTTATACCATTTTCATTAGGTTCAAAAGAAATTCATTCTCCCCTCCTCTCCCGCCCCGACAATCGCTAATCTACTTTTTGTCTCTGTGATAGTCACTCAGTCGTGTCCGACTCTGTGACTGCATGTACTATACAATCCATGGAATTCTCTAGACCAGAATACTGGAGCAGGTAGCCTTTCCCTTCTCCAGGGGATCTTCCCAACCCAGGGATCAAACCCAGGTTTCCCACACTGCAGGCAGATTCTTTACCAGCTGAGCCACCAGGGAAGCCCGACTTTCTGTCTCTATGGATTTGTTTATTCTGCAAGTTTCTAATAAGTTGAGCCATACTATATGTACTCTGTGTATGGCTTTTTTCACTTAGCATGCAGGTTTTGAGGTTCATCCCTGTTGTAGCATCTGTCAGTATTCCATTTCTTTTTAGTGGCTGAATAATATGCCACTGTATGGATACGCCACTTGCTGTTTATCTATTTTGGAGAAGGAAATGGCAACCCACTCCAGTGTTCTTGCCTGGAGAATCCCAGGGACGACGGAGCCTGGTGGGCTGCTGTCTATGGGGTCGCACAGAGTCGGACACGACGGAAGCGACTTAGCAGCAGCAGCAGCAGCAGCAGTTTATCTATTTACCAGCTGATGGACACTTGGGTTCTTTCTACTTTGTACTACTATGAAAAATGCTGCTATGAACTCCTGTGTGCAAATCTTTGCATGGACATATGTTTGCATTTCTTTTGTGTATATGCCTGAGTAAAGTTACTGTGTTTATGACCATATGATGCTCAACATTGTACATGAGCATCCCCTATGCTTACCATTTTGAGGAACACCTGTCTCCAGTGCACCAGACATTCTTGAGGTATGAAAGAAAAAGTTTTAGACCAACATGTTCTGTTTCATTAGGGACAGCGAAGTAATTTCAAATAACTAAAGAAATAAACAAGCTAACCTTAAAACACCCAGCACCAGTTTGAAACCAAACTACAGAACGAGCACTGAAATACCTTGGAATTTAGTGACTCAGAAGTCATGTGAATAACATCAAGTGAACCCCAAAGATAGGTCTGCCATTCCCTGGCTCAGTGTTCAAGATTCTGGCCTATTTCTGATGACCCAGCCTTTGCCTGGCATGTTGGTACTTGCACTGAAATTCATTCTCCCATGTTATTAAATGAGGTAACACTGGAGACAATCAACTTTCAAAAAGTTTCCACTTCTAATTTTTATAGGACGAATCAAAACATTTTGAAATATATATAATGTTCAATTTTAACATTAAAAATTTTATCAGACTTTCCTATAATACTTGAGGGTGAATATTTCAACTTGCTCCCTGATGTGACACCTGTGTTTAATCCTGGTGCTTAATCATAGGGCCTAGGGAGGCAACAGTATTTAATGAATTGACACTAAATTGTATTTACCTAAAATTCTAAAAATTAACTTTAATTTGCTAGATAGAAACTAAAACTAACATTCTGTGCTAGCAAATGTAATACATGAAACCACTCTTTGCATATGTGTGTGAATGTGCATTGAGTACATGTCTGAAAGTGCAGCGTGACTGCCTTTATGAAAGAAGATAAGCATAACCACAAGTGATAAGCATTTTGGAAAATATACGGTGAATATTTTATGTTTCAGCAGGTCTCTTTCCCTGGAGGACAAACCTAAAGTACTCCTTTTACAACATTCTAACAGAAATCTACAAAGGAGAGTTAAAAAAGGACACACGTTTTTGCAAACACATTTCATTCTTTCTGAAAATATTTAAAAATCATATTTCTGCCCTGGGATTTAGTAGTCCTCTGCTAAGCTCAGAGAGGAAAATACATTCAGTTTATCTGTCAGAACTACTTGGAATAAAAGCAGTCACCTTCAAGAAAGGCATATCACATAGAGTGACAAATGTCAGGCATAGTTTATAAAAATTCAATGCTATCAACATCTGATTGCTACTTTTAACCAATTCCTCAAAGCATACCACCTAATTTTTAAATGTGAGATAGATATACAATTTTTTTCTCGAAATGCTAACAATATGACAACTTCATATCCTGGCTGTGAAAAGAAGCTAAATAAATCAATAGAGTTCTTGCAACACACACATTTTTTTTCCTATTAGGTGTGGAACATGTTGCCCTGTAGATTTCCTTTGTCAATAGAAAGCAAAATATATTTTAAAAATTAGATTTATACTCTAGGAAAGCAAATTAAATTTTATACCAACATGAATGGATAAAATCTGTGAAAATTTTTATGATCTGAGAAATAATAAAAAATGAAAGTATATATAGACTTTTATTCATGCTTTAAAGCAAAACCACTATCTATGTTTTATATTTAAAAAAAAACAGAGGCAGTGCTTGGTATAAAATGTTCTGCAATTCTGGTTTAAATTAGCAATTTAAATTTGTTGAATGAGGTTACAGTGCAGTATCTAATGCACAAATCACAAAGATCTGAGTACTTGTAGAGTTGTTTAAAAATGTATCAAAAGGCCACAGGTTAACAATAATGAATGTATGTTACATTATTATTATTATTAAAATATGCAACCTTTGATAATAATTTATTTGCTTTACAAATGCATTGGGGGGTTAAAATTTTTCTATTCATCTGTGACAGACCGTGAAATTCAATACTGCTCACCATGACCAATCCATGAAATTTGTCAACTTTGTTCCTGATTTTCACAGGGCCTTCCCCTTAGATGAAATGACCCATTGAACTAAGAGCATAGTAATTTTTCATCATGGTAAATCAGTTTAGTTTACTAGGATTTATTATGGGCTTCAGAACTTGAGCTTTTTGTGATTATGCACCATTATGCATATAATCCCAAATTTATGGCAATTTATCTCATTATTTCTTTCCTTTTCTGAAAGAATTCTCCATTTCTAAAATTAGACCTCAATGGAAAGTTGCCAGAAGAAGCAATCTGTAAACAATGGGTCTGTTGAAAGTTCAAGAGTGGGTGAAAATTACAGGGAAATTTTGAAAAAACTTGTTAATTACTCTTAGAATTTCTAACACAAAATTTACCGAAAATCAAGATTTATATATTGCCTTTACCAGGATAGTACAGAAACAAATACTTTGTCAAATTTGTCTTAAGAAATACAAGTCTGTATAATTTTTACTATCCAAGAAACTAAGAATATGCAATATTTAGTCTTTTAAGATAAACTGACTACTTTGGAGGAGGGTTTAAACGAAAGTATATTAATGTTTCATTATAAGATTTACTCTAACTTCTTTTATCATATTACAAATTTGAATGAAATTAACCAGAAAAGCAGTTCAAATTTTTTTATTTCCCTGAATCTTATTTGTTTAGCTAAGCAAATATTTCCATGATCCAGCAGATGTTGGCAATTTGATCTCTGGTTCCTCTGCCTTTTCTAAAACCAGTTTGAAGTTGACTCATTGGAAAAGACTCTGATGCTGGGCGGGACTGGGGACAGGAGGACAAGGGGACTACCGAGGATGAGATGGCTGGATGGCATCACTGACTCGATGGACGTGAGTCTGAGTGAACTCCGGGAGTTGGTGATGCACAGGGAGGCCTGGCGTGCTGCGATTCATGGGGTCGCAAAGAGTCAGACACGACTGAGCGACTGAACTGAACTGAACTGAAGCAAATATTTCAACATTTAAAAAATCATTACTTACTCCTATTTCCACTTGCCATTACTAGCCCAGTCACTAAAGTCCAACACTAAAAATGCAAATCTATAGCAGAGTAACTGGAAACATTATGTCTCTTCCAGACTAGAGAGCATTTTATAATCATTTAAAAAATCTTTTTTATTAGAGAAAATCATTTATATCAAATTATAAGATATTTTTAAGAGGAGCATAAAGCCATTGGGATATGATTTATTTTTTCATAGATAAATCAATCCATGAATAAAATTTGAGAATTTAAATAACTCAAATAATGATGCTCAAAACATTCCTGCTTGTATT
>SJYQ01000566.1:280642-300727 GCA_006410935.1 Redunca redunca
CTTTAAGCCAACTTTTTCACTCTCCTCTTTCACTTTCATCAAGAGGCTCTTTAGTTCCTCTTCACTTTCTGCCATAAGAGTGGTGTCATCTGCATATCTGAGGTTATTGATATTTCTCCCGGCAATCTTGATTCCAGCTTGTGCTTCTTTCAGCCCAGCGTTTCTCATGATGTACTCTGCATAGAAGTTAAATAAGCAGGGTGACAATATACAGCCTTGACGGACTCCTTTTCCTATTTGGAACCAGTCTGTTGTTCCATGTCCAGTTCTAACTGTTGCTTACTGACCTGCATATAGGTTTCTCAAGAGGCAGGTCGGGTGGTCTGGTATTCTCATCTCTTTCAGAATTTTCCACGGTTTATTGTGATCCATACAGTCAAAGGCTTTAGCATAGTCAATAAAGCTGAAATAGATATTTTTCTGGAACTCTCTTGCTTTTTCGATGAACAATACTGATAGATTATTATTAGCTAAATAATTTTTTAAGTTTGCCCATAATTTACATTAGAGTTCATTTTTTGTGTTGTGCAGGTCTATGGTTTTGCCAAAAGCACAATGTCATGCATCCACCATTAGTATCACACATATTAATTCCACTGCTCTGAAAATCACCTGTGCTCCACCTATAATACCTCTCCTCTCCTCTGTATTCTCCCTAGCAACCACTGACCTTTTACTGTCTCTATACTTTTGCTTACCAGGTTGTCTTATAGTTGGAATTGTATAGTATGTAGGCTTTTCAAATTGGTTCCTTTATGTTGCATTTAAGTTCTCCATGTGTCTGTGTGGCTTGGTATCTCTTTTAAAAAAAAAACCACTGAATAATATTCCAATGTATTGACATACCACAGTTTATCCATTGATCTACTTAAGGACAACTTAGCTGCTTCCAATTTTTGGCAATTAAGAATAAAACTGTTATAAACATTTATGTGCTGGTTTTTGTGTGGATATAAGTTTTCAACTCATTTGCATAAATACCTAGGGGTGTGATTACTAGATCGTGTAAGACAATGTTTAGTTTTATAAGCTAAACCGTCCAGAATATACTATTTTACATTCCTACTAGCAATGAATGAGTTCCTGTTGCTTCACATCCTTGCTAGAATCTGGTGGTGTTAGTGTTCTGGGTTTTGTCCACTCTAGTAGAAGCATAATGGTATCTCATTGTTTCAATTTGCATTTCTCTGATGACAGATGACGCTGAGCATCTTTTCATATGCTTATTTGCCATCTGTGGATCTTCTTTGGTGAGCTCTCCAGATCTTTTGCTCATTTTTAATCTGAGTTTTTTATTGTCCTGTTGAATTTTAAGAGTTCTTTGTATATTTTGGATACATGACCTTTATCAGATGTGTATTTTGCAAATATTTTTCTCAATTTATGTCTTGTCTTTTCATCCTCTCTATGATCATTGCTTTTTACTTGGCAATTCCAGTTTAGAAAATTACTGTCCAGATATACATGAGGACACATAAGACATAGTTCAAAGAAATTTGCCACATCATTGTTTGTAGAAGCAAAATGAAGAGGACAAAAGCAAGGTGTAGGTGATTGTGGTACATACAGCAATAGAAAACTATTCAGCTGCTTTTCTGAATATGGGGTGTTTCTACATAATTGTTAATAAAAAAGGATCTCTGTAGAGTACGACAAGATTTGTGTGATTTTCCAAGTCAATTGGAAAAAGTCTTCATTTTAACCATATATTCTTTTAACTTGCTTAAAAATTTTACTGTATGCCTGGACTATTGTTCAAAAAAAATTTTTTTAAAAAAGAACAAATGATAAAGATCAAGTTGTCAATGACATGAAGAGGTAACACTTGGATTCTTAATGTTACTTTACTGCTCTACAGATAGATCATAAAAACAACTGATGTAAAAGATATTTACCTTGGAAAAATAACATTAATTCAAAGTACAAGTTTTACAGATCTATTCTTGGAAATAACTATTTGTCATTGTGTAGCTACAGTTTAAAACACGAAAAAGTTTAATTATCTTATATTTATCATTTCATTTCCAAATACGTTATGTTTATTCACTCAAAGTAATGGGCTTTGATGTTTACAAAAACCATCTGCCTATTTTCAAAATGAATTAAAAAATAAGATAAGCTTCCCAAGACTTCTTTTGCTGGTGAGCAATTCTATAGTAAGATAGAAAAAGAATTATTGAGCAATTATGATAACCTATATAGCATAACCTTCCCCCATCCCAATTAAAAAGATTTTTAAAAATTTAATCCTATACAGAGAAGCCAAATGGATTATTTTAAGGCAGGATTAGTAACACTGAATCTAGACTAGTAGGATATCTCACGATTTTAACAGATTGTGGCATTTTTATTTTTGTTTGGAATTCAAAGTGGTCAATTTCAAAATTTGACACTGTCAAATGTTATGAGCTCTTTGAACATTTAACAAATTATATCACCTATCTAAAATTAATATTGGACATGCTATCCACTTATTAACATTGTCTAGAAAAGGTACCCCTTTTCTGGCTCATCATTTTAAAGCATAGTTATTTGCATGCAATCAACAGTGGTTTCTTTAAGAGCATGCCCAGATTAAGGCCCTCAGTAGAGTGCAGAGGGTCACAGGGATGCCAGCTGCAGAACAGCCTCTCCCTACGGAGTTCGCTGTGGTTCATTTTACACTTCTGGTTAGCTTCCACACTGCTGCTTTCTTTCACAGAGAGTAGAGGTTGGCAGTACTTCTCTGTGACATCCACTTTCACACCCAAATTGGTCTTCATAGGCTCCCATTGTGTGCACTACAAAGCAACTTGCCTTGTTGGCAGCTCTGAGTGGGAACTACAAGTCTTTCTTTTCTTCACTGTTCTTTTCTGGCTCACAAGCAACCTCCCACCAAAAGCTGAATCTGTAGAAGAGACTACATCCAAGAGATAATACTATGAAAAGTATGAAGAGAAGCCCAGGTGGCCACCTTGCAAATTTCCAATGTGGAAGCCTTCGACCTCTCTGCCCAAGAAACAGCTAAAGTCCTAGTGTAATGAGCTTTACAAACCCTAGGAGCCTCTTTTCCTTAACTACATACGCCTCCCTAATACAAGCCCGTAACCATCTAGCTAAGGAACTCTTAGAAGCCATTTGACCCCTCTTAAGACCCCCTAAGAGTACAAACAATCTTTCAGAAGATCTGAAATCTTTGATTCTTCTGAGACAAACCCTAAGTGTTCTTCTTACATCCAATTGAAGCAGCCATTGCTCTTTGTCATTGCTGGGGCTAAAGAAAAAATGAGGGCCAAGAAACCTCCTGGTTTAGATAAATCTCAGATGCCACCTTTGGAAAATTTGAGGAACTGCCCGAAGAACAGCTTTATTCTGAAGGAGTATTAGAAGCGCTCCATAAATTAAACCTGAGGCCACACCATAAGATAAGATGACCTAAAAGAAATACAGTAAGATACCACAGCAGTCAAATAATGTCATATCATTTTTCTGAAATGGCCAAAAGAGAAAACCATAGAATCATGACCAAACAAAAGCAAGTAAATATCATAAATAAATATCCTTTCTTTCTCAGAAAATATGTCTTGTGTCTCTACAAAAATCTATTGTGTCAAATTCAAATTCCTGAAAGCACTGCCAATTTGGCTAAATATACAATATAGTAGTAAACATCAAAGTAAAAGAGTAAAACATTTGGTTAATCATCTTTATATTTTCTCTGTGTGATGTTAAACACCTGGATATTTTTTAAACATCTGGACAAGGAATAAAAAAACCTTATTTTTCATCATATTGTTTTGGTTACATAGACATAGTAGGCAACTCCTTCCAAGATCTTTATTAGCAAAATATGCTCCAATCAAAACAAATACACAAAAACCAAATGACTTGATCTGAACCACCTTCTCCCCAACACAAGTTTTTTAAGCAAAACATTAACTATCAGGATAACCTAAGATTCATCTGATTTTTTAGTCATCCAAAAATCATTTCCTTTGGGATTTAAGAAGCCATGTCTTTTGATAAGAATTGATTAATGTGACTACACTGAATAAAAGATTTAAATTTTTTCTTAAAAATTTCCCTCAAGATCATTCTTTTCAGGAAGTCATTTACATGAAGTTTTATCAGATTAAATCTTGGCTTTGTTACAAAAATATATGAATGAAGAACACATATTTCACAAGATGTTCTAATACTTAGACATTTCTTATAGTCATTCAAATTTCCTTCCACATACTATGTTTGATAACCTACAAATGTCTTTCTATAATAAGTATTATTAATATGATACTGAAGTTTCTATTATCTGCCACACAGTTTAGATGATGACAAATTTGGGGTAAGACTTCCCTGGTGGCTCAGATGGTAAAGAATCTGCCTGCAATGCAGGAGATACAGGTTTGATCCCTGGGTCAGGAAAATCCCCTGGAGGAGGGTATGGCAACTCACTCCAGTTTTCTTGCCTGGAGAATTCCATGGACAGAGGAGCCTGGCAGGCTACAGTCCATGGGGTCACAAAGAGTCAGACACAACTGGGAAACGTTCACTCACTCACTCAGTATATTGTGGAATAATTATATATTTTCTCTGTTAATTTTATTCAATGAACCTCATTATTGCTCTCATGCACAGCATTTGCAAGTCTCAACATTGCTTGATCTCAACCCAGTGCTGTTGAACCAGCTTTTTCTTATTTTCCTTTTTCCTGAAATCAGTATATGTCAAATCTTTGCTTCAATTCTTGGCTATTTAAGTTTTATATCTTTACAATACCTCTATTATACAATTTTAGGTTTGAATTTATGCTTCCCTTAAGAAGAATAAAGTTCTCAGAACTGAGTTATTTCAAGGGCTTTGCCTAAGACTAATATAAGATGAATCAAAATGGATAGGTATCTAGATACTCTGGAGTTCACCCTGTTTCTTAATCCATACCTCAGGAAAGATCTACAAGAGATGTGGATGAGAGATGCCAAATCTACCCAGGCATGATGGATGCATACCAACAGCAAGTGCCAACTGCTTATGGCACCAACATGTCAATAAAAAATCAGAACATCATATTTCTCTATTCAGATTTCTCTTTGATCTGGTCAGTTCCATCTAGAAGATCCCCTTAGATCCTCTAGATCTAAGAATCCTCTATATCCTTAGGGCTCGCACTAACTCCTAATAAATCTAACCTTTCATTCTGACTTTTAATTTTCATATCTGTTCTGTTTTTATTATTTTTCTTATTTGATTTTTTGTCAGATTCTGAAATCTATTTCTACCATTTTTTTCAACCTACAACCAAATTTGGAAAAAAAAATGATCTACATTATTTATTTTATGCTTTAATAGTGCTATTTAAGCTTAGCCTGAAACACAAAGGGCCAGTAAGCTACGCTTAATATAAAGTTAACTCCAGTTCTATAACTTTTCTAACATTATCTACCTAGCCTAGGTAAACAAAGAAATACAAAGGTAAATACATTAAACTAAATGTAATTCTTCATTAAGAAATCAGGTTTGGAAGTTGGTTTTGCAATTTGCAGATTAATTGTTAATCACTTGCTTCCTTACTTTGTTTTGCAAATGCAGCCACTATTTACATTTATTCTCCTTAAAATAACATGGTGCATTACGTAAAACAGAACTTTGGATAACTCACTCCAATATGTATGAAAATCTTTATAAATATAGATATGAAAACAGAAAACGTATCTTAACCTATTGTGCCTCTGAATTCTACCTTTAATATTAGAAACAGTATTCGAACACACATAGCACAGTTTTTAAAAAAAGAATTTTGATAAGACTAACAAAAACAACTTATTGTATAATTATAATTACAATGGTAACAACTCACATTTACTGCTTATGATACGCTAGACATTCTCAAATATTTTACATTCATTAAATCATCAAATTCTCAAACATCTACATAGTATATTGGAATCTAAAGTACCAAATTCTGAAAGAAAATAAAGAGAAACTTAACTTAGTCCTACACTATCATTTTAAAGATGAGAAAATGGTGGTCTAAGGAAACTAACATTTTGCTCAAGGTCATCAGGCTGCTGGCAACAAAAAAAGGTGCTACTAGATCATCCAGTGGGCTTGTTCTTTCCATAGGCCAGGTTGTGCTTCTCTGAGTTTTAAAAAAAAGTTGATCTAATTTTAGCTAAAGATAATGATCCAAGATTTACTTATGATGATTTCTTAATTCAAACTATTCAATGAATTTCTTAATCCATTGATAACATACAAAGGATAAAAATGTAACTTCACACTGCTTTATACTTAATATTTATTTTAAATTCTACCACATATACTTTTTTTTTCAGGTAATGGTATAGATTCATTCAATTAGCAGGAGGCAAAAACAGAGAGAATTATAGATGTGCAGAAGAGCATTTTACCTGAAGTATTCCTGGGTTTCCTGAGCCATAAGAACATTTCTTCAAACAACTCCTGGACATTTTTTTCCAACTTCAAAAATGATTTTACTAGCTGTGATAAGAACTTGAGTTCATCTAAGGAGAGGAAAAAGTTTCTTCCTTTCTGTGGGTATTCAGGAGTAACTGTAAAAAGAGTGGATCAATACTATTGAACATGACATATGTTTTCTCATTCAATATTAGAACAGTCTATGATTCAAAATTAACAAGATCCTTAATGATTAAATCAAGTTTTTTCTTTAGTAAATACAGATAAAATTTCCTAGGAGAATCATTCCCCCTCCCCTGCTGGGAAGCTAGAGATAAGTATATCGTTTGATGCAAACATGACAATTAAGTAATTATGTTAAATGATACAGTTATTAACAGGAAATGTGATTTGTTGTTGCAAAATCATATCTTATACAATTATTTTTTCTTTTTTTTAGGTATGGCATAATTTGAATCTAGTTACAAGGAAGTATAAGATAAAACTAATCTCGGGGACTTTCTACCAAAAAGCTGATGTATTCCTCAAACGTGTCATGTTAGGAAACACAAAGACTAGGAAATGTTCTAGTCAAAAGGAGTCTAAAAAGATATGACAACTGAAATCAATACATGATCAGTATTTTACTTTATCTTATTATAAAGAGCATTATTAGGGTAATTTGGTGAAATCTGAGTAAGGAAGACCTTTGAAGAAAGTAGGGAAAGCCAATAGACCATTCAGGTATGACCTAAATCAAATCCCTTAAAATTATACAGTAGAAGTGACAAATAGATTCAAGGGATTAGATCTTATAGACAGAGTGCATGAAGAACTATGAATGAAGGTCATGACATTGTACAAGAGGCAGTGATCAAGACCTCCCTCAAAAAAAGAAATGCAAAAAGGCAAAATGGTTGTCTGAGGAGGCCTTACAAATAGCTGAAAAAAGACAAGAAGCAAAAGGCAAAGGAGAAAAGGAAGGAAATACCTATTTGAATGCAGAGTTTCAAAGAACAGCAAGGAGAGACAAGAAAGCTTCCCTAACTGATCAATGCAAAGAAATAGAGGAAAACAATAGAATGGGAAAGACTAGAGATCTCTTCAAGAAAATTAGAGATACCAAGGGAATATTTCATGCAATGATGGGGAAAATAAAGCACAGAAATGGTATGGACCTAACAGAAGCAGAAGATATTAAGAATAGGTGGCAAGAATACACAGAAGAACTATACAAGAAAGATCTTCATGACACAGATAACCATGATGGTATGATCACTCACCTAGAGCCAGACATCCTGGATTGGGAAGCCAAGTGAGCCTTAGGAAGCATCACTATGAACAAAGCTAGTGGAGGTGATGGAATTCCAGTGGAGCTCTTTCAAATCCTAAAAGATGATGCTATGAAGTGCTGCACTCAATATGCCAACAAATTTGGAAAACTCAGCAGTGGCCACAGGACTGGAAAAGGTCCGTTTTCATTCCAATCCCAAAGAAAGGCAGTGTAAAAGAATGTTCAAACTACCACACAATTACACTCATCTCACACGCTAGCAAAGTAATACTCAAAGTTCTTCAAGCCAAGCTTAACAGTATGTGCGCCGTGAGCTTCCAGATGTTCAAGTTGGATTTAGACAAGGCAGAGGAACCAGAGATTGAATTGCCAACATCCGTTGGATCATTGAAAAAGCAAAAGAGTTTCAAAAAAACATCTACTTCTGCTTTATTGACTATGCCAAAGCCTTTGACTGAGTGGATCACCACAAACTTGGAAAATTCTGAAAGAGATGGGAATACCAGACCACCTGACCTGCCTCTTGAGAAATCTGTATGCAGGTCAGGAAGCAGCAGTTAGAACTGGACATGGAACAACAGATTGGTTCCAAATTGGGAAAGGAGTACGTCAAGGCTGTACATTGTCACTCTGCTTATTTAACTTATATGCAGAGTACATCATGCGAAATCCTGGGCTAGATGAAGCACAAGGTGGATTCAAGATTGCCAGGAGAAATATCAATAACCTCTCACATGCAGATGACACCACCCTTATGGCAGAAAGTGAAGAGGAACTAAAGAGCCTCTTGATGAAAGTGAAAGTGGAGAGTGAAAAAGTTGGCTTAAAGCTCAGATAACTAAGATCACAGCACCCAGTCCCTATTCATGTCAAATAGATGGGGAAACAGTGAGAGATTTTATTTTGGGGGGCTCTAAAATCGCTGCAGATGGTGACTGCAGCCATGAAATCAAAAGACGTTTGCTCCTTGAAAGAAAAGTTACGACCAACCTAGACAGCGTATTAAAAAGCAGAGACGTTACTTTGCCAACAAAGGTCCATCTGCTCAAAGCTATGGCTTTTCCGGTAGTCCTGTATAGATGGGAGAGTTGAACTATAAAGAAAAGTGAAAGTGAAGTTGCTCAGTTGCATCCGACTCTTTGCGACCCCAGGGACTGTACTTACCAGGCTCCTCCCACCATGGGATTCTCCAAGCAAGAGTACTGGAGTGGGTTGCCATTTCCTTCTCCAGGGGATCTTCCTGATCCAGGGATCGAACCTGGGTCTCCTGCATTCCAGGCAGACGCTTTAACCTCTGAGCCACTATAAAGAAAGCTGAGCACCAAAGAATTACATCCATGAGGTCTCAAAGAGTCGGACATGACTAAGTGACTGAACTGAACTGAGTAAGGTCTACAACCTAATGTAATTTATTGCATAACTTAGTTTCTGATTTAGACAACTATAAAGAAGGCTGAGCACCGAAGAACTGATGCTTTTGAACTGTGGTATTGGAGAAGACTCTTGAGAGTCCTTGGACTGCAAGGAGATCCAACCAGTCAATCCTAAAGCAAATCAGTCCTGAATATTCACTGGAAGGACTGATGCTGAAGCTGATTCTTCCCCACAGTATCTAATAACACTGTGTTAATTATCAAACCTCAGTTCATGCTTTCTATCTGCCCAAGCATTTCTATGTTTCTCTGTTAACCACGCTAGGATGGGGTTTTCCCCAGCAGGAGTTCCTTCTGCTTTTGCCTTCGCTGAATTAATCTCCTTTTCTTTCTTTCAAGTTTCAATTCGCTCCTCTCCTCCAAATCACCTCTCCACAAAACCTTATCTGGATGCAATCAATCCAGGAGTTTGCTTTCCCCCTTTAAGCTGATCTGGTCTTTACCTATTTGGTTTTTCTGTTTTATCACTGTAGAACTGTCTTACTTCAAGAAATCTGGGACATAAATGTTTACACACAGGCAACTATGTTTAGCTGGCCACCAATTATAAATGTATGAAATAAGGATTATTGTTTTATTATAGAATGAGATCTATGATTTTTAGGAAATACAAATTTCTCCTAAATCCTAAGAAAAGTAAAAAGAAAAAAACTAAATTTTCACTTTAGAGCAAGACAGTATTAAATTCACCATCAAATAACAATGAGTAAGTTCATGTAAAAAATAAAAATAACTATATAGCTGAGGGCCTTTCCCCCGTATATATTTTAATAATTTTTTTCTAAAATATAAAATTCTATCTATCATTTAGAATATTAAGGACACATTTTAAATTTTTCTTCATGACAAGGTTTTGAAGACAGTTACTTATTTCTGTGCTGCACTCGGCGACTAGCATCTTTCCCTCTGTTAAAGGCATTTCTCAAAAGACATAACCATTGGAAAAGGGTTCTATGATCAGATAGATTCGGGAATTACTACATACTAAATATTCTCTAAAGTGATTCACAAGGAATTCCCTGGTAGTACAGTGGTTAGGTCTCTGCTCTCTTAATTGCTAGGGGCCTGGGTTCAATAAGCCCTGATCTAGGGGAACTAAGATTTCACAAGCCACAGGGCATGGCCAAAAAATATATAAAATAAAAGTTATTCACAGTGCAAATTAGTATACTAAAGTCTATGCAGTTCTATAATAAATTTAAAATATTAAAGATTCAATGTTTCTCTAGCTTTTTTGACCAATGAACACCAGTTCACTAACATGTCAGTCAACTTCTAGGATTTTCTCAAACAGCAGCTGAGGGGACATTGTTCTGGGGTCTGGATTACAATCCCACTTGAGCATCTACAGCTGCTTTGAAGTGTTTCCCCCCATTTTAGGCCTTTCCTTGTGGGTTCTTGTTGCTACTTTTTCCACTCATAAACTCTTGCTCCCAATTGCTGTTGCTGTTCGGCCGCTCAGTGGTGTCTCTTTGCAACCCCATGGACTACAGCACGCTAGGCTTTCCTGTCCTTCACTATCTCCCAGAGTTTGCTCAGACTCACATCCTTTGAGTTGATGATGCCACATAGCATCTTGTTATTTTTTAGGCTTTTCTGAGAAACTAATGAAAGTCTTCAAAATTCTCCTAGACCTTCTAATTGAAAAAAAAAAACAAACAAAAAATCATGTAGTCATAGCTTCAGGGCTGAACAGGACCACCTGAAGTCCATCCATGGCTGTCATAGGACACAGTGGTCCAGGATCTTGGGTTTTATTAAAAGTGCAAATTCCTAGATCATCTCCAGATCTCTTTTAAGCAAATGCCCCAGGTGAGTTTTCTGCACAGAAAAGTTTGAGACTACTACCTGAGGGATCTAATTAAAAACCTTAGTGGTTGAAAAGCACTCTCTAGGCATTAGAAAACTTGGACTTTAGTCTTAGCAAGTCAACTAAAGAGGTGCTATTATATGTATATAAAACATATATTTACATATATAAAACATCAATGACTTAAAAAAAACTCCACATTGTCCAAGGTCACAAAATTTATTTATGATTTTTTTTTTCATTTCTGGAAGAAATATGGAATGTCTGTTGGGAATTGCTAAGGTAAGTGAATTATTATGTATCTATACATTTTCCCTGGGCAAAATAAGAACTTGTCCTCGAAAAATACCTAAAGAATAATTAGAGTTCTTTAGGCACACTCATCAGAAATGTAAAATGATTTCCTTGAGTTCAGAGACTATGTCCAGTTTATTCACTATAGTATCTGAAGAATCCAGAACACAAAGTAGACACTCAAAAATACTTGTTTAAAAAAAAAAGTATGCAATCCCTAGAAATAGCTAACAAAGAAAAATACAAAACAAAAAGATTTCATACTTAATCCCATCAAAACAATAAATATGTAAGTCAATAGACAAACAATTACAGTTTATATATACATTCTTGTCAGTATTTTGACAAAATAGATTTCAAAATTATTTCTAAAATAGAAAATGTGTGCAAAAGGATATAAAAATGACGATGAAGTGGAAACTTTATAAAGCATAGTGATACAACAGACTAAGACACATTTTTGTGTGTTTAAAAAGTAAAATTATACTTTAGAAAATACTCTATCATTAAAAAATTCACAGATATTCATAGATTTTTTGTTTTTAAAAATAGAAAATCTCTCTCTTCTATTTATATGTATATACACATGCTGTTGCTGCTGAGTCGATTCAGTCATGTTCGACTCTGTACGACCCCATAGACTGCAACCTGCCAGGCTCTTCTGTCCATGGGATTCTCTAGGCAAGAATATTGGAGTGGGTTGCCATGCCCTTCTCCAGGGGATCTTCCTGACCCAGGGATCGAACCCAGGTCTCCTGCATTGTGGGCAGATTCTTTACCACTGAGCCACCAGGGAAGCCCCTTATATACACAGACATACAGACATACACACGGACTTCCCTGGTGGCTCAGACAGTAAAGCGTCTGCCTATAATGTGGGAGACCTGGGTTCAACCCCTGGGTCAGAAAGATCTCCTAGACAACCCACTCCAGTATTCTTGCCTGGAAAATTCCCATAGACGGAGGAGCCTCGTAGGCTACAGTCCATGGACTCACAAAGAGTTGGACACAACCGAGCGACTTCTTTTCACTTCACTTCACACACACACACACACACACACACACACACACACACACACACACATATAGATATATCACTCAGATGATATATACTATAAATTATATACTTAGAAGTGTTTTTCACCCAGCAACTAATAGTTAAAATATTAACTCCATTATCTTGTAGCAAAAATAAGGACACTGAAAATAAATCTAGGACATTAAAGCGCCTCACATTTGATCTGCAACAGAGCAGCTTTTGGAATAAATATCAAAGTCCAGCTAAATCAGACAGACCATAAAAATGTGGGTTGCAGCTGAAAGTACACATATTATTTTCCAAAACCATTAGCAACAGAATTCTTGTTAATGATAGCATTAAGATACAGGAGAAAATGAGAAGCTAGCAAAATCAGATAATCTGAAGCTGGTGGATCAGTATAATAGGATAAAAGGTTCACATTTTCGTTTTCCCAAGAAAAACGAACACTAGCTACCCTATTATTGACTGTAAATGGATCCATTTTCAGCGAGGAAGTATTCTTGGTGCCACCAGACAAGCGATGTTAAAAGAAGAGGCGACACACAAAAGCTATTGAAAGTCTCATTTTGCTGGATGAGATTCATGACATAATCCAAATGGAAGATATTTGTTCCAGTGAAGAGAACTTTTTAACAATATTGCAGTGAGGAGTCAGCAGACACTGCTTCGGAACAAATAACAAGCAGTACCTTCCCAGTACCCAAGTCACTTCCTGAGAGCAGGCAAGGCTGTAGAGACCACTCTAGTGTTCCAGCGGCCAGGAGCCCTGGGCCTCTCTGAGCACCTGTTGCAAGGAGCCACACAGCAGGGGAAGAAACAGGAGACAAACCCTATATCCCTTCGTTACAGGAGCCTGGTTAGTAGACGGGAATCATGGAGGACCTGCAGGCATGGCTTTTTGTCACACTCACCAAGAAGAAATCAAAGCTGTTCCCTCCCGCCCTTCCCACGGCGTTATTTTCATAACTTGATGTATTTCCCACATCTATATGGCTAGGGAGGCACTTGAGACAGAGACAAAGAATATTTCTACCTTACTTTTCAAAATCGATCTCATCTCTTTTGATGAAGTTTCTATATGTACCACCCAAAACGGATAGGGTAAAACAAAACTTTAAAACAAACTGAGTGAATGGAGGACTAACAGGAGAAAGTGAGTAACTTTGAAGTTGAGTTAAAGTGCAACCGACCCAAGGGATACGTGAACATCTGGATATGTGAACACTGAGATACCCTGCACATAAACTTCAGGACCCCTCTTCTACACGGTGAGAGGATGAAAAAAGAACTATGGGAAAAGCTGAGCCTCAAAAAGCTAACTGAATCTGAATTCAGGAAATGTTCAAACTCTTCAAAGCTGGAGGTTGGGCCTTCCCCCCTATCTTTAGCTCTTTCCCTACTTTTGTTTCTTCCCCCATCTTTTTTTTAAACATTTTTTTTTTTTTTTTGGACACGGACGATTTTTAAAGTCTTTATTGAATTTGTTATCGTTTTCGTGTGATGTTTTGGTTTTTCTAGCCGTGAGGCATGGGTTAGTTTCCCAACCAGGGATCAAATGCACAGCCCCTGCCTCGGAAGGCAAAGTCTTACCCACTGGACGGCCAGGGAAGGCCCCTCCACGTTTTATTATGTGGCATGCTGCTACTTCTAGCACCACTACAAGAAGCGTAAGAGGTAGCATAGTAGAGTAGTTAAACTGGAATTGTGAGACCTGAGGGCCTGGATTCAAATCCTGACCCTGCTCCCTACTAACTTTCCGTAAATGCCTTAATATCTTTATGCTGCACTAGCGTTCAAGGTTTAATGGCACCCCACACCAGTACTCTTGCCTGGAAAATCCCATGGGTGGAGGAGCCTGGTAGGCTACAGTCCATGGGATCGCAGAGTAATATCTTTATGCTGCACTAGCGTTCAAGGTTTAATGGCACCCCACACCAGTACTCTTGCCTGGAAAATCCCATGGGTGGAGGAGCCTGGTAGGCTGCAGTCCATGGGATCGCAGAGTCGGACATGACTGAGCAACTTCACTTTCACTTTTCACTTTCATGCATTGGAGAAGGAAATGGCAACCCACTCCAGTGTTCTTGCCTGGAGAATCCCAGGGACGGGGGAGCCTGGTGGGCTGCCGTCTATGGGGTCGCACGGAGTCGGACACGACTGAAGCAACTTAGCAGCAGCAGTAGCAGCATACAAGGTTTAACTGAGTAAATACAAGAGCAGTTCCTGAGAGCTAGTAAGGGCTGTATAAATGTGACATTATTACCACCTCCTCTGAGAAGCCTGGCCTCGGGTTCCAGGCCAGCTGAGTTGCCTGTTTTCTGTGATCCTCCCTATTTCACTGCACGTACCTTTATTTCAGCACTTGCTATATCATTTATAATCATTTGTTTGGGCGTTGTCTCCTCAAACTTTAATCTGAAAGGCAGAGATTTTTCCCCTTACATTGCATTCCCAGTATTTATCATAGTGTCTACCGTGAGGAATGACTTCAAAATGAGAAACACTGGTTAAGTGTCAGAGACAATACCAACTGCTCTTAACTTCTTTTATTTGACTTTTTTCCCTGGCCATAAAAAAAACTTCTTTAGTAAAATACTAATAGTAAACGAATTTAACGTTAACCATTAAATGCCAATTTTAACACTCATATTTAATAAAATATGCCAACTTTAATTTTAATATCTTTGGGAGAAAGAACCGTAAGCAAAGACCTGTAAACTACTTTAAATATCACTGTTATTTACTAGGCTCCATCTCTAAGCTTGAACATTTATAAAGTTTAATGGTCCACTCTAAGATCTTAGATCCACTCTAAGACCTTTCACTGCTGCTTAGCTGTGTCAACCCTTCAAAACATTGGTTTTGTTTCCGTGTGTGTGGTCATCTTTTTTAGAACCTCAAAAGCTCTGCATCTATGTTCACAGAAACAATGCCTTGCATGTAATTCTAAGAGTTTCCCAGATCCACTGAAGCCTTCGGTTCTCATTGATAACCTGGTTAAGGCCCTCTGCCTTGGTTTACCTGACTTGAGGAGAAGTCGGATGAGCAGGTCTCACGATCTTCCTCTCACTGAGGAGAGTTGTATTATAATATCTTCTAGAAATTTCTACTTCCCCTTGCAAGAAGAATGGGTTAACTTCAGTTTCTACTTCATAATCGCATCACTCTTTCTGTATGATAAAAGGTCTCGAAAGATTTACAGAGACAACTCTGCCCACTAAGACACAGGCTCTGGGTATGGTGAAAAATAAACTGAGGCATAATAACTAACCCTCTTGCTGCTCATGAACTAAGATAAACACACAGATTAGTACTAAGTGGCCACTGCTTTGACAGTGGCACATGATGACCAAATCACTCAGTTAGAAAAGTCTGAATTGCTAGTATAATACCAGCAGTGCAGACCATATCTGCATTTTCTGTATCTTCTTTCTCTGTTTTAGGCCGAGAGAGTTCTTATGCTTAACTGTGCACCTGTTGACAGGATTGGTAATCATGGTCTGAGACAAGTAGGCCTATGGACAGAGTAAATGCTCACAACCCACCCTCAGCCCCCACGTGACTTGGAGATTTGCTATTCCCTTTGGCAGGGTGCACACAGCAAATACCTTCTTGCTTCACATACCACTGGCTGAAACGGGTGGAGATAAAGTCATCTTGAAGCTATTCTTCTGGGTCAGTGAGAAACTAAAAAGAATCTGCTTCTATTATTACCCTTTTATGATTTGGGGGCCAGCACCGGCTCCACTGGGTGCTACCTAAATGTACTGCTAAATGATAACAAAATTCTCCCACACTCCATTCCATCTTCTCTGCCAACAGCTGTCAGCATTACGACAACAAGGGATCAGACTTCTCATCCATTTGCCAAGGGTAGGTACAATACCCCTGTCCCTCTCCTATTTTCTCTCTTTGTTATTTTGTTTACCTGACTGAGAACATGAGAGAGAGTATCTGACTCCTGATGTAGCCACTGTTATTTGAAGATGCTAATCAAAGAATGGCTTACATCTGAATTCAGCCAAAATTGAGAAATGTACCCAGGACAAATCTCTGAGTACTTTATCAGCTGACTTTTGCTTTATGCTGGTTTAACTCCCAGTTATAAATACACAGATATGCTGACCCTCTTAAAGAACATCTTAATAAAAAGACATCTCTAGTGTAATGAAATAGGGTTTAAATTTTAAGTACAGTATGCTAATGGGACATTATTAATGAAATATCTTCTTAATATCCTTTTCTCATTCTCAAATTTTGGTAGAGTTAATTATATCTATCATAAGTGTTACTTTCTATTATCATGACCAAAAATTAACCTATAGAAAAATCTTGAAGTTAACAATTCATTTTTACTATACTCTAAGGTTGTATCTGAGAACTGGTATTTCATTTTTTTAAAGATATGCCATGATAGAGATATTACATTATCAGTTCGTAATATAACATGTTAAAAAATGAATTCTAAAAATTTAGCCTTGAAATAAAAATAATGCCATCATCAAAAAGTGGGATTTAAGATACCTGAGTATATGCTTCCTAATATAATTCTAATTGAATCATAACCTTTCAAAAGGGATTGAACATTTTTCCTAAAAAAATATAGAGTAAGATTCTCTTAACACTTCTTTATCAGGTAGGAAATTATAATGCTTGTGAAGATATGTTAAAATGAATATGAAAAGAGATAGCTGTGGTGATAATAGAAGTATCTTGTACCCACCTGGCAAGCGGTATTCACGAGCTCATTATTCTAACAGAGAGGAGGGGAGGCCTTGGATTTAGGGAAGCCATTTACCAGGTGTGATAGCTCCTCACTGAGCAAATTCTATAATTATTTTACCTTTTTAGCTGCCGTCCTCAACTAAGGAATAGTTATTCAGCCATAAAGGCAAAGTCATATTTCCTTCAAACTTTAAATATGACTTGAGGCCCCTTGGGAAGATATCATCTTTTATACTATCTTCCCTCAAAAGGCCTATAAGCCACACACACACAAAAATCTTTAAGTGGGTTTCACTTGCTAACTCAACAAAGATTTGCCTTGTGCCTATAATGCAAGAGGCAACCATGTACCATATACCATGGGTGGTGAGACACGAGAGGCAGAGAGCGGCATCAGAAAGCAGGCTGGGGGTGACCAGCCAGGGTCAGGCTTCACACCAGTCACCATCAGCTCCTTCGGCCACTCCTGTCTCTTCAGAGTAAATTCACCTCTCTTCAACGATTTAAGTTCAGGTAGGAAAAAAGGCATTAGGTTCAATATATAAGAAAAAAAAACAAAAACAAAAACCACCCTTAGAGTTGAGAAACTTCCATGGATAAAAAATTAATTGAAGACTTATCAGGAGTTGACTGTCAACCTATTTTGATATAAATGACCAATACTGGACTCTGTTGTTCTAATTCATTTCAGGAAAATATTTATGATTGAAAAAAGGTAAATAAAAAATACATGAAAAATTAAACCGAGCTTGGCTTATCTTTGCATATATAAATACTAGATGTCTTTGATTTTTTTTTTGTTTTTATATTATAATAAAAAACACTTCCCTGGTGGCTCAGATGGTAAAGAATCTGCCTGCAATGCAGGAGACCGGGGTTCGATACCTGGGTTGGGAAGATGCTCTGGAGAAGGGAATGACTACCCACTCCAGTATTCTTGCCTGGAGAATTCCATGGATAGAGAAGCCTGGCAGGCTACAGTATGTGGGGTTGCAAAGACCTGGACATGATTAAACAACCAACACTTTCACTTTCACAAACACAATATTTTAGACCTCAGCTTGCATTGCATTGGGTCTAGTACTCTTGGTGCCTGGGTTGTGATGTACAGAAAGGAAGATAAGAGTAAGAAGAAAGACATCAAAAAGCCTACAAACAATAAACGCTGGAGAGGATGCAGAGAAAAGGGAATCCTCCTACACTGTTCATAGGAATGTAAATTGGTCTACAGCTACTACATAGAACAGTATGGAAGTTCCCGAAAAAGCAAAACTGAGTTACCATATGATCCAGTAGTCCCACTTCTGGGGCAGATATTCAGAAGAGACAAAAATGCTAATTTGAAAAACTACATGCACTCCAATGTTCATAGCAGCACTATTTACAATATACAAGACATGGAAGCAATCTAAATATCTGACAAACAAATGGGTAGAGAAGATGTGGTACATTTATACAATGGAATATTACTCAGTCACAAAAAGGAGTGATATAGTGCCATAGAGCTTATCATACCAAGTAAATCAGAGAAAGAAATATCATATGATAGCACTTACATGCTGCTAACTGCTAAGTCACTTCAGTCGTGTCCGACTCTGTGCGACCCCATAGACAGCAGCCCACCAGGCTCCCCCGTCCCTGGGATTCTCCAGGCAAGAACACTGGAGTGGGCTGCCATTTCCTTCTCCAATGCATGAAAGTGAAAAGTGAAAGTGAAGTTGCTCAGTCATGTCCAACTCTTGGCGACCCCATGGACTGCAGCCCACCAGGCTCCTCTATCCATGGGATTTTCCAGGCAAGAGTACTGGAGTGGGGTGCCATTACCTTCTCTAATATATCTTCCACTTATATGTGGAATCTAAAAAAATGAGACAAGGGAACTTATTTACAAAACAGAAACAGACTCAGAGATGTAGAAAACAAACTTATGGTTACTGAAAGAGAAGACGGGGGCATAAGTTTGGGATTAACAGATACACAGTACTATATATAAAATAGATAAACAACAAGGGCCTACTATATAGCACAGGGAACTATATTTGATACCGTGTAATAGCTTATAATGGAAAAGAAGGTGAAAAAAAATATATACTCAGTTATATACACATTTATGTATATAGATATATATAGATACGTATGTACTACTGAGGGCTTCCCAGGTGGCTCAGTGGTAAAAGAATCTGCCTGCCAAGAGACCTGGTTTGATCCCTGAGTTGGGAAAATCTCCTGGAGAAGGGAATGGCAACTCACTCCAGTATTCTCGACTGGGAAATCCCACAGACAGAGGAGGCTGGTGGGCTTACAGTCCATGGGTTCACAAAAGAACAGGTCATGACTTGGTGACTAAACAACAAGAAACTCACTGAACACATAATATATGGTAAAAAGCCTTACATACGTTATTTCTAATCATCACAGAAACTATAGTCAGGAAAGAGGCTCAGTAAAGGTAAGTTATTTATCAGTGAAGGGCAATGTGAAAGTATTCTTTAAGAAAAATAGCAATAACACTAATTTTCAACTGAAAAACAAAGTATCAATACTATGGGAGTCAGGAGGTGATTCATCTGAACAGCTTGACTCTGTGAGATCAATGTAAGAATAATATAGACAATTTTATCCATCAGTAAGAGATAATGCGTACTTTTCCCAGAACTGGAAATCACCTTTTATATGTATCTTTCTTTCAAACATCAAGTTCTAACAATGATAATAGAAAAAATTAAAGAATGTTTACTTTGTGCCAGATACTGTTATAAGCATTCTTGTGCTAATCCTCTAAACTCTGTGAGGAAAGCACTAATATTAGCACCTACCTTGAAAGTATGAAGATGTTAAATAAATTGTCACAAAGCTCGTAAGTAACTTTTTAAATGGGCTTGTTATGTTAGGATCAGTCTATAGCAGGCAACAGAATTACCTGGACAGTTGTTAATACACAGGTGGGTAAGCTGCCCCCAAAGCTTCTGATTCAGTGAGTCTAGGGTGGAGCCCAAGAATTTCTATTTTTCACACGCTCCAGGTGATGCTGCTGCTGATTTAGAAACCACACTCTGAGAACACTTGGCTCTGTAGCTTCTCTTTTTTTTTTTTG
>SJYQ01000566.1:300875-312989 GCA_006410935.1 Redunca redunca
GAACTATATTTGATACCGTGTAATAGCTTATAATGGAAAAGAAGGTGAAAAAAAATATATACTCAGTTATATACATATTTATGTATATAGATATATATAGATACGTATGTACTACTGAGGGCTTCCCAGGTGGCTCAGTGGTAAAAGAATCTGCCTGCCAAGAGACCTGGTTTGATCCCTGAGTTGGGAAAATCCCCTGGAGAAGGGAATGGCAACTCTCTCCAGTATTCGCGACTGGGAAATCCCACAGACAGAGGAGGCTGGTGGGCTTACAGTCCATGGGTTCACAAAAGAACAGGTTATGACTTGGTGACTAAACAACAACAAGAAACTCACTGAACACACAATATATGGTGAAAAGCCTTACATACGTTATTTCTAATCATCTCAGAAACTATAGTCAGGAAAGAGGCTCAGTAAAGGTAAGCTATTTATCAGTGAAGGGCAATGTGAAAGTATTCTTTAAGAAAAATAGCAATAACACTAATTTTCAACTGAAAAACAAAGTATCAACACTATGGGAGTCAGGAGGTGATGCATCTGAACAGCTTGACTCTGTGAGATCAATGGAAGAATAATATAGACAATTTTATCCATCAGTAAGAGACAATGCGTACTTTTCCCAGAACTGGAAATCACCTTTTATACGTATCTTTCTTTCAAACATCAAGTTCTAACAATGATAATAGAAAAAATTAAAGAATGTTTACTTTGTGCCAGATACTGTTATAAGCATTCTTGTGCTAATCCTCTAAACTCTGTGAGGAAAGCACTAATATTAGCACCTACCTTGAAAGTATGAAGATGTTAAATAAATTGTCACAAAGCTCGTAAGTAACTTTTTAAATGGGCTTGTTATGTTAGGATCAGTCTATAGCAGGCAACAGAATTACCTGGACAGTTGTTAATACACAGGTGGGTAAGCTGCCCCCAAAGCTTCTGATTCAGTGAGTCTAGGGTGGAGCCCAAGAATTTCTATTTTTCACACGCTCCAGGTGATGCTGCTGCTGATTTAGAAACCACACTCTGAGAACACTTGGCTCTGTAGCTTCTCTTTTTTTTTTTGTACTCCCACCTAGCCATCCTGTTTTCAATGTATAAGGCTTTGCTTCAGGATAAACTCTCACCAAAATTCATACATATAAGCTGGAAGAAAATGGCCCTCTAGTCATCCATTTATTGGATATCTTCATTTTTTTTTTGTTTGCCCAGTACCTTATTCCCGCTTCTAGTAACAAGCTGGTCCCTTGGCTATTCAGAGGTCTTCTCTGAGATATTTTGAACAGAAGGACCAGGGGAGTTTCTAGGATGTAACCAAGAAGCTACCAGGGGTCACCTACTCTGTGGAGTGGGGAAACTGGTCTGAGAATGAAGTCATCACATGGGGAGAAACCAAGACCGTTTGAAAGCTAAATTCCATTTGCTCAGGCCTCCAGAAATCCTCCAGTTTCTGTCTTTCCAGACATTTAATTGTTTAGCTCTTTCTTCTATTGTGTGAATTACCACATTCTCCTTTAATCAGTACCTCTCCCCTTTCTGCATAAGCAGCAGAGATAAGGAGTGGAGGAAAGAACATCAGCAGGCTCGGAGTCCTGGCTAATGCCTTCACCAGTAACATAGACTAGTTCCCAGGTGCGAATCACAGGTATCTGCAGGGTCTCCAACAAGCCACAGTAAACCTCCACCCCTGCTCCGATCTAAACTTCACGGGAAGTTCTTTCCCTTAATTTGTGCCTGCACAGGGTCTACATATCCTTCGAGGCCAAACTCAAGTTCAAATAATGTTTCTAACTTGCTCTTTCTACACTAAAACCTCCCCTCTCTGAATTTTTCATATACTTAAAGTTTTACACAAATTACTTGGTGATTAATTTAATCCATGGAAAGCTTTCTTCCTCTCATGTTTTGTGGGTTAGTCGTTTTTACCTCCTATATTTGAAGGTGATAGGGACAGAGTATAGGAACAAGGTAGGTGATTAAATAGTTAATCCCATTAAGGGATCAGAAGTAAAGGAGAAAGTATGGGAGATGCCTATTTGTTAAAGACCACTCAGGAAAGCAGGTTAACTTAACCACAAAACCAAGCATGTTTGCTTAGCAATAAAACCATGCAAGCATGAGGAATGCCCCCAAAACAATAAAACAGTGGTGGACTGAGACCCCCATCCTGCCCAGTAAGATCGGCAAGTTAATAACTCTCAGGACATGCTTCTCTGTGCACACTAAAAACAAAAACATAGGGGACCGGTGACTATACACTGAAACCCAAGACGATCTACCATATTTTAGTATATGTCACTGCCTTTTTGCTCATTTCCATTGTGCAAGGACAGTCCCAGTTTGACCAGATAAGGACAAGAATGGGGAGGAGGAACTGATGATGGAAACATGTTTACTCAAGAATGAGAAAAGGGGGATTTTTTTCCCCTGCCCACTTAACCTTTGATTATAAACCTGTAACCTACTAAGTTCTTGGTGAGCCACTCCCTTGCCCACTGGCTTGTATCTCTCTCACAAGAGTGCTATACTAATAAACTCTTTTCCTTACCTATTACTCTGCCTTTTGTGGAATTCTTTCTGCACCAAGAAGAACCTGTGCTCCACTGAGTACAGAGATGTGTTCTGTTGGTTTCAAAGGCACTTGAAGACACCAATTGGGTACAAAAGTAATTTTGGTCTCAGACTGAATTTTCAATCAGTATAACTGGGCTTAAACACATCTTTATTAATCAAAATAAGAACCATTACAATCAATACATTTTTGCCAAAGAGAAATAAGTTTATTCCTGCAGTGTAAAAATCGTGCTTCAGGATTTCAATGAAAACTTCAAAAGCATTTTCTGCCTCCTGCTGGTTGTGGAAGATTTTCTCCTCCAAAAACTTGTTGAGATGCTTCAAGAATTGGTAGTCAGTTGGCGAGAGGTCAGGTGAATACGGCAAATGAGGCAAAACTTTGTACCTGGCCCAATTCGTTCAACTTTTGAAATGTTGGCTGTGCAATGTGTGGTGGGGCATTGTTGTGCAGAACTGGGCCCATTAACTTGCTGTTGACCAATGTTGGCTGTAGGCTTTGCAGTTTTTGGTGCATCTCATCGACTTGCTGAGCATACTTCTCAGATATAACGGTTTCTCTGGGATTCAGAAAGTTGTAGTAGATCAGACAGGCATCAGACCACCAAACAGTGACCATGATCTTTGTTTGCTGCAAGTTTGGCTTTGGAAAGTGCCTTGGAGCTTCTTCTTAGTCCAACCATGGAGCTAGTTGTCACATAAAATCCACTTTTTCTTGCACATCACAATCTGATCAAGAAATAGTTCATAGGTTGTTGTGTAGAACAAAACATGACAACACTTCAAAGTGACATTTTTTAAATTTTCATCAGCTCATGAGGCTCCCACTTATCGAGCTTTTTCACCTTTCCAATTTGCTTCAAACGTCAGATGACCCTAGAATGGTTGATGGTGAGTTCTTCAGCAACCTCTCATGTAGTTATAAGAGGATCAGCTTCTATGATTGCTCTCCATTGGTCATTGTCAACTTACGATGACTGGCCACTATGCTCATCTTCAAGGCTCTTGTCTCCTTTGCAAAACTTCCTGAACCACCACCACACGGTACATTTGTTAGCAGTTTCTGGGCCAAATGCATTGCTGAAATTGCAAGTTGTCTCCATTGGTTTACAACCCATTTTGAATTTGAACAAGAAAATCACTTGAATTTGCTTTTTGTCTAACATCATTTCTGAAGTCTAAAATAAATATAAAACAAACAGCAAGTAATAAGTCATTAGCAAAAAAAAATGTGAGAAATGCACATCAAAATGATGCATAACATAACCACATTTAAGAATGTATTCCAATATCAAACAGCAAAGTTCAACAGTGTAAAACTGCAATTACTTTTGCACCAACCTAATATAATTTAGAAGGAAATGGCAACCCGCTCCAGTATCCTTGGCTGGAAAATCTCATGGACAGAAGAGCCTGGTGGGCTGCAGTCCATGGGGTCGCAAAGAGTCAGCTAACACTTAATAAAATTTAGGCTTTAAATTGATTTCAAACTTCTAAAAAAAATTACTTGGAGAAAGGTAGTTTTTCTCAAAAGAAATATTGTTTCAGAGTTGAGTTGAGGGTGGGGGTGGGTAGCAGAGAGTAGGACTGAGACATAGAATAAGGCATCTTGTAGGAACTCTGTGCTGAGTGATGAGATGGGAGAATCAAAGGTTTGGGTTTTCTTTCTGTTGTGCATTCCCTGTTATAAGAAAGCACCAGAAAGTGAACACAGTTGCTCATCTCTGCCTGCCTCTCCAGATCCTGCCTATTCTGCAACCAACACACTTCCATTTCATCATGTTCATTCTGGACAGAAGTCAAAAGGAACCCCTACCAGCTGGAATCACTTTCCCAGAACTTTGCAATTGCTTGTCTGCATAACTCCCAAGCAGCTTTTCATGTATTCATATTTTATTTCTCTATCTAGATGAGAAGTAAGGGTCTGATGCTTTTGGAATTCCCATTAATCTTAGCACAATACTTGTTAAATAGCAGGGGCTAGATTAATAAGCTGATTAGTTGGTTACTACAATACACCTCCAGATACTGATTTATTTCAAGAAAATGATCCCAGTTTAAAAAAAAAAAAAAAAAACTCATGGAACTCCTGTTGTGCATTAGGCAGTGGATTGGGTGCTGGGGAAAATAAATAATGCTTGCCCTTGAGGTGCTTAGTGTCCATATGGGGAGACAGACCCCTAATTAGATATTTTAATAGAATATGCTAAGAGCTTTGAGAAAGGCATATGGAGATGCTGTGGGAGCGTGGATGAGGGGCCCTGGCCCAGAGAAAGCTTCCTGGAAGAAATGACACATGAGCTGTCATAAAAGATCAATGGGAATTAGGCAAAGAAGGGGAGGAAGAGGGTAGGAGGTGGGAGACAACAGAGTATGAGCAGGGGTTTTCTGTCACTTCAGTGTTACCAGAGAGAGAAAAATACGAGGTGAGGAGAGGCAGGGGATGAGGCTGAAGGAGGCAGATGCCAGGTCAAGGAAGTCTTGCTAACACTAAGTAGCTGGAGGTTTGCTCCTGACACTGATGAGGAGCCACTCAAGAGCTTTAAACAAGGGAGGGGCGAGGGCTGGGCAGATGCTTTACTGGAAAACAAGAATGAGGAATCCAATCACAAAGGGAAACAAAACTATTTTAACAGTCTGAATGAGAAATGATAAAGATCTAAACTACTCCTGATGATAAATGCAGACGAAGAGATAGACTTGGAAATATTCAGGCAGTCAGGAAAAACACAGCAACTTGGTAATTCTTTTGATTGGGGAGGGGAGGCGGTAGGGGGGAATGAGCCATAGTTGGCACTTGAATGATCCTTAGTAGCCCTAGCTTGGATTGCAGGAGAGGACAGGGATCAGGGGAATGGTGAGGAGGTGTGATTTGTCCATGCTGGGTGTGGAGTGCCTGTGCAACATCCCAGGGACCAGCTGAGCAGAGGTTAAGCTCTAGAGTATGAAGCTCCAGGGGGAATCAGGGCTGGAGCTAGATCAGGCGGTTCTTCATACATAGAGATGGTCAGAGTCAAGATGATAAACAAAGGAGATAGCCACATATGTCTATTATTTTAATTTAGTCTTATTCCCTTACTTCTCATTTATAAATTGAAAAAAGTATCACACTTTCAGACATCATTATAGGAAGCATTTTAAAGATAAGATGAAGTCTTCAATCAGAAATTGATTTCAAAATGACAAACACGTGGCCTTTTGTCATATACTGGTGTTTAGGAACACTGTATTAACAGACGATGGCAAGTCACTTTGTCAGATTAATTCTATGTATGTTTCACACGATGACAATAACAAAGCGCTTAGTTTGTCCCAAACACTATGTACAATATCTATATTAATTCTTAGACACTATGAGGTAGGTTTTATCACTATCATCTCTATCTTACAGATGATGACTCACACTCACAAAAGATTACCTATCCAAGGCCAGAAAGCTGCCATGTGGCAAAACTGGAGTGCAAAGCAAGTGTGGCTCCATAGCTCCTAACAGCAGCAAGGCATCCAGCAGGAAGTGCCCCTCCCTCACCCCAAGGCTTTTTTTTTTTTTTTTTGGCAGCAGTAGCAGCAGATGTGAGAGGATGGCCGACAAGACAGCAATAGCCTTGATACTCCAGAAGGAGGCAGGCAAGCACAGGAATTTTAACACACACACTCAAAATCATAATTAATGAATTGACGTCTAAATGAACACACGCATCAATCTAGGTATTCACACTTATGAATCTGTGTAGCTAAAACCGAGTATTACTGCTGTTGGAAGGCAACTTGAATTTACATATCAAAATTAAATTAGCTTGCTCTTTGGCCCAGGAATAAGTTTTCTGGGAACAAAGCTTTCAAAGATATACACTCAAGCAAACAGAGAAAAGAAACTGGGAGAAATTCTAACATCTGTCAATAGGGGCTAGTTAATTAAGTAATTCATATAATCATACAATAGTTTACAGCTTGTAAAAAGATGCACTTTGTATATACTGAAATAAAAGAGATCCATGACATAGTAAAAAAAAAAAAATTGCAGAATGTACATACACAGTACAAGCACGTGTGTAAGTACAGAAGGGTACACACCAAGCTACTAAGAGGAATTCACTTTAGGATGGCAGAATTAAGGGAAGAGAGGGTGAAAGAGGCCTAACACTTTATTTTATATACTTCAAATATGTGCACACACAAATACATGTACGGTGGACAGGTATTGCTTTGGAGGAAAAATTGTTTTCTAAATCCAGTGAGTCAACACTATGATAAGATTACATTTAGCCACATGCACATGAATTAGGCTACACCTATACAATGGAATATCACGGCCCTACTGAAAAGAATGTCAGAACAGATGGCATCGATATGGGAGGAGATCATGAAATATTAATCGGAAAAAGGCACAGTGAAGAACAGTAGCCTGATCTCATTAAAAAATACAAACCTGCATATTAATCCTGATATGTGCAATGAAAAATCCTGCAGTGTGCAACAGACTATGAATAACAGAGGTGATCTGGGGCATCGGGATTGGGGGATGGAAATGTGAGATCTCTGACTCCTCTCTCCTTATATCTATTTGATGTTTTAATTTTTATAATGAAAATTTATTACTTGGAAAAGTTACCTAATAAAACATTCTCATTTCATATTTTAAATATTTGGTATCACAAAGTCTTCAAATAGGCCCCAGGAAAAACTTTAGATTCAAATGTTTAAGAAATAATTAAAGGCACACTGAAGGAAAGGAAAGAAAAGTGGTCACTCAATCGTGTGGCTCTTTTTGACCCCATAGACTGTAGCCTACCAGGCTCCTCCATCCATGGGATTTTCCAGGCAAGAATACTGGAGTGGGTTGCCATTGCCTTCTCCAAAAGGCACAGTAAAGACTGCTGCTAAGCTGCTTCAGTCGTGTCCGACTCTGTGCAACCCCATAGACGGCAGCCCACCAGGCTCCCCCGTCCCTGGGATTCTCCAGGCAAGAACACTGGAGTGGGTTGCCATTTCCTTCTCCAATGCATGAAAGAGAAACGTGAAAGTGAAGACGCCCAGTCGTGTCCGACTCTTAGTGACCCCATGGACTGCAGTCCACCAGGCTCCTCCGTCCATGGGATTTTCCAGGGAAGAGTGCTGGAGTGGGGTGTCATTTCCTTCTCCAATGCATGAAGGAGAAAAGTGAAAGTGAAGATGCTCAGTCGTGTCCGACTCTTAGCGACCCCAAAGACTGCAGCCCACCAGGCTCCTCCGCCCATGGGATTTTCCAGGCAAGAGCACTGGAGTGGGGTGCTATCTCCTTCTCCGACAGTAAAGACTGAACAACAACAACAAAAATACCTATGGCTGATTCATGTTGAGGTTTGACAGAAAACAGCAAAATTCTATAAAGCAATTATCCTTCAATAAAAAAATAATTGTTTTAAAAAAAGTAAAAGTACTTCAATATATTTTCAAAATCCCAGGTTTTCTCTTTCTTCCCACTTCCACAAAGTAAATTTAAGCCAGAGATGCTCCTGGTTTTTGCTTTGGATGCAGAGTCACCTTCTCTCCGGTCCCCCCTCCCCTCTCAGGAACGTAGAACTCAGCTTTCTCTTTTAACTGGGAAGGCCCCTCGTGAGACCCCACTGCCTTATGAACGAGGGTTCAGGCTCTCTCCTTACTGTAAGGCTACCGTAGGACTCTCTCACCTCTGTTCTACGTCTTCCACAGCATCCCCACTGCTTCTCCATTGTTGTGACAACCTCATCCCCTCTTCTAAGCTCTTGCCCATGCCTTAAGCATCCCTCTTCCCTTTTTGGATTGTCTTTGGAGAAGACCAATTCAAGAACCTCTCATTTCTCCCAAGGGTTCCGTAGGAAAGCCCTTTTGAGAAACAAATATGGGTTTCTTCCTAATGAAGAACAGCCCGCTTTGCCTTTTGCAGCATTTAGCATCTTCCGAGTCACACGTCTCAGAGCGAGGTTTCCTCATCATTCGCCCAAAGTGGCGAAGGACATACTCGTGGAAGGACAGACTGTGGAAAATGCCTACGGTTCTAGCCTGCAAGGATTATGATCAGCAAACATGCACCAAAATTCAAAGGAACCTAAGGGAGAAACAGCCTCGATTAGGTCAGCTTATGAATCATTCTGCTTTTGACAAACGATATAAAGAGAGGATTCTCAGAGTCACTAGCATCATTTGAATAAGGCATTTATGTATAAAGTCATATTTCTCCAAACTTTGGTTACACATAACAGAAATGGGAATTTCCCATGAGATGTGGTTCTCAGCTCCAATAGGTAGAGGGACAATGGACAAGAAGCTGGAGTGAAAGTCCCTCTGTTTAATCATCATCTGAATTTGCAAGTGGATCCGAAAGCAACCATTTACAGTTGTTTGGTGAGCCAAGATCCCCAGTTTGCCAAAGTGAGACTTAATATGGCTGGAATTCACTTGGAGCCGAGAAGCCTCCAAAAGCGTGTGATAAATTGGGGTGCAGCTGTGCCCCTTTGTTTTCATCACAAAGTGGCTTGAATGACTCCACAGTGATATTAGATGAGCAATCTTAAAAGACCTTAAAAGCCAATGTCCAAGATCAAACCTAAGTTATGGCATAATAGCTAAGAGTATAAAATACATCAGCTCTACCACACCATCAGCAGAGACGAGATACATCAAACTGTGAACATAGGTAACTTAGCAATTCTTATTTGATGACTACGAAAGCAAATATCAAACTGTGGTAAAATTAGTATGAAGAAGGTCGTGTATCTCTCTTTTCAAAAATCTATCTTACATAAGAAACAAGGAAATAAAACTATAACTGAATAGAGACTTAAAGTTCTTAAAGAAAAAGATCTAATTAGAAACAAACAAACTACATGTAAGTAAAGAATCATGTATAGAATAAATCCTAAGCACAGCATTTAAAAGCAAAATATACAAATTTCATTATGTTTTCAATACAGAAACTTCTGTTATGGTGTTGAGTAAATTCACGATAGTTAATATTATGTTGGGGAATTTGAAAAATACAACTAGTTATGGCAATCAATTTGTTGATTTTGGTGTTCCCAGATGCCATTGGCTTGTTGTTCAGTAGCCAAGTCATGTCGGACTCTTTGCAACCCCATGGACTGCAGCACTCCAGACTCCTCTGTCCTACCTCCCGGAGCTTGCTCAGTCTCATGTCCATTGAGCCAATGATGTCATCCAACCGTCTCATCCTCTGTCACCCCCTTCTCTTCCTGCCGTCAATCTTTCCCAGAATCAGGGTCTTGGAGGCCAAAGTATTGATGCTTCAGTGTCTGCATCAGTTCTTCCAGTGGAATATTCAGGGTTGATTTCCTTTAGGATTGACTGGTTTGATCTCCTTGCTGACCAAGGGACTCTCAAGAGTCTTCTCCAACACCAAAATTCAAAAGCATCGATTCTTCAGTGCTCAGCCTTCATTATGCTCCAACTCTCACATCTGTACATGATTACTGGAAAGACTATAAAGTGAAGTGAAGTCACTCAGTCGTGTCCAACTCTTTGTGACCCCATGGACCGTAGCCTACCAGGCTCCTCCATCCATGGGATTTTCCAGGCAAGAATACTGGAGTGGGTTGCCATTTCTTTCTCCAGTAGACCTTCCCAACCCAGGGATTGAACCCAGTTCTCCTGCATTATAGGCAGACACTTTACCATCTGAGCTACCAGGGACATCTCTGGTCTGGAAAGACTATAGCTCTAAACTATTCGGACACTGTTGGCAAAGTGATGTCTCTGCTTTTTAATATGCTGTCCAGGTTTGTCATAGCTTTTCTGCCAAGGAGCAAGAATCTTTTATGGCTGCAGTCACCATCCACAGTGATTTTGGAACCCAAGAAGAGAAAATTTGTCACTGCTTTCACTTTTCCACCATCTATTTGCCATGAAGCTCTTTAGCTCCTCTTCTCTTTCTGGCATTAGAGTGATATCATATGTGTATCTAAGGTTGTTGATATTTCTCCCAGCAATCTTGATTTCAGTTTGTGAGTCATCCAGCCCAGCATTTTGCATGATATATTCCTCATAGAGGGCTTCCCAGGTGGCATTAGTGGTAAAGAATCTACCTGCCAATTCAGGAGACATAGAAGAAGCCAGTTCGATCCTTGGGTTGGGAAGATCCCTTGGAGGAGGGTATGACAACCCACTCCATTATTCTTCCCTGGAGAATCCCATGGACAGAGGAGCATGGTGGGCTACAATCCATAGGGATGCAAAGAACTGGACATGACTGAAGCAATTTGGCACACACACACTCTGCATAGAAGATAAATAAGCATGGTGACAATATACACACTTGTCATACTCTTTTCCCAGTTTTGAACCAGTCCATTGTTCCATGTCCAGTTCTAACTGTTGTTTCTTATCCTGCGTACGGGTTTCTCAGGAGGCAGGTAAGTTGTTCTGGGGAAATGCTGCTTACTCTCTTACTACTACTGCACACTTCATAACCTGTTAATTAGCACTTAATTTTCCCTTTGCTTAGGGAATAATGATTCCTTCACCTAATACAACAAAGGGCTACCTTAACAATCAATTTTATTTAATTAGCTAATGATCCATAGACAATATCCATCCCCCTATGAGTGCCTTATAGATTCCATCAGAACATAATAACCACTACAATTTTTCAAGCTCTGCTAGTTAACTTTAATGCTAACATAAATGCAAGATAGTCACCTATATTAATTTAGGAACAATAAAACTTTGAACATTTTGACCTTTGGTATGAAAATTTCAATCATAACTGTTTTAAACTTGCATACTAAGTGATTAGGATGTGATTTAAAATATTTAACATGAAATAGCAAAAGTGAAAGCTAAAGTCGCTCAGTTGTGTCCGACTCTTTGGGACCCACGGACTGGAATTCTCCAGGCCAGAATACTGGAGTGGGTAGCCTCCCCCTTCTCTAGGGGATCTTCCCAACCCAGGGATGGAACCCAGGTTCCATTGCAGGAGGATTCTTTACCAGCTGAGCCATAAGGGAAGCCCAAGAACACTAGAGGGGGTAGCCTATCCCTTCTCCAGCAGATCTTCCCAACCCAGGAATCGAACAGGAGTCTCCTGCATTGCAGGTGCATTCTTCACCAACTGAGCTGTCAGGGAACTAATTCCTATCAGTGAAAGTGAAAGTTGCTCATTTGTGTCCGACTCTTTGCCACCCCACGGACTATATAGTCCACGGAATTCTCCAAGCCAGAATATTAGAGTGGGTAGCCTTTCCCTTCTCCAGGGGATCTTCCCAGCCCAGGGATCGAACCCAGGTCTCCTGCATTGCAGGTGGATTCTTGACCTATCAAGTAGATGTTAAAGATGCAGAGCACAAACAATAGAAACTAAAGTCTCATTTTTATATTCTTTAAATTTCTAGAGAGATATTGGAGCCATGTAACCATTTTCCCTTGGTAAAGGAAGTCATTACAAAAGGTGTTAGTTGACCTCTTAAATCACATCTAAACATCGACTAGTTTTCAAAGGCAGATTCTAATTTGGAAATAAAACTTTCTATCAAGACTTTTTCTCTTTACATTTATAGATCAGAACATCCA